>CAUHTR010000990.1:0-94612 GCA_959609185.1 Schmidtea polychroa | reverse complement strand
ATTATTATTATAAGAACTTTTATTTCTTCCAATTTCACCACTGATTATTTTTTCCATTGAATTTATTAAAAAGAGAGTTTTGAAGACTATAAATCAGTAATATATCGATGTTTGTTGATATATTACTGATTTATAGTCTTCAAACTCTCTTTTTAATAAATATAATATAATAAAAATAAAATATCATTTGAAATTCAAAATAACAACAACTAAAATTTTTAAATTTTTAAAGCTTCTATAATTAGTCCCCCGAAGCCTACTCTAATAAAATATTTCAAAATATTTTAAAATATTCATAAAATAAGGCTTCCAATAACTATTTATATACGCGATTAAATATTTTAATAAATGTGTCAATTTTGATTTTTAAATCCTATCTTTTGAAAGCATATTTCCTAAAATTTCTATATTTTCTTAATTATTACTTTTTTTAATTTATTATATTTTTATATATTATCAGTTATTCTCAAGGTCAATGACAACAGATCAAATTGATGATTTCATTGATTTCTTCTTTAGTATTGATTTTTGGTCGTCTGTTTATAATGATAATTGCTTCTTTGAATCTGACTTTTTTTCTGGATGTTTCCATTGGCTATGATTTTGATTGAAATATTTTTTCTTTCCTTTGTTGGTTGACATTGTTGGAGATGTCTGTTTATCGAGGATTTTCCACCAGGATCTAGATGTTCTTAAACTCTTTGGTGCAACGTCCTGAGTGTACTTCCATTTCCTTTACTTGCATAGATTGCACGTGATGCAAAAAAAGAAAGTATATAATTATATTATGGAAATTAAAAATGAAATTTATAAAAGGCGAAATAATAACATAATATCTCTATATAAACACCTTCAAAACCCTGATATTCTACAAGAAACAGATGTATTTTTTAAACAGTGTTCAAAAATGAAATAAGGAAAACGGCCAAAGAAATATTATGCAGACATTTTGAGAGAATTCACCAAAATATTAGGGAAGATAACAACTTTGATATTGCCGGCGAAGTTTGTTTTGTTCCATCTTATTCAGAAGAATTATCTCTGCAAGAGCAATTAAATTTATCCATAAAAGAAACAATAAAAGAATTAACACCTGCTTTCGAGGGTAATACATCATTTAAGACTCTCGCTAATGAGTTTAGTATATTCAAAGCAACAGGCAAAATAACAGCAAATTTGCAACAGGTAAAAGACGCATTAAACCTACGTCAACACAAAATGAACGCAATTCTTCAGTTGCGAATGATTTTGTGACGAAAAAGCGGACTCGAATGGCCGATTCCGCGCTAGATGCTTTATGTTTTTTGAATAACTATTTTAATAAAGTAAATAAGTAATAATTTTGTTTTGTATATTATTTTTTATATGAGTCTGTTTTTCGTATTTTGTACTCGATTTTTCATTTTCTCGAGAACCCGAATGTGAAACACCTTTTATCGAGAAATGAATAAAGTAAAGAAATCAGAAACACTATCCATATACGAAAACCAACAATCGGATAGCATCGATGATTAAAGAATTATTTAATTAATCTCAAAAATTCGTTGCTGATTAAATATTAATTATGGGAGACAGTAATTTAATCACAAATCCTTTATTATTTTATTAAATTTTGATTGATGATTATTATTTAACTTCTTAATCTTTTTGTATACGCAATAAAAAGTATTTCGTAAAGAAAATTTAAAACTGCATTAAAGTACTCATGTCCATCTCCTTATAGCCATTATACAATAATCAAAATATTTAATTAATTAATTAATTAATCTTTAAAATTCATAAAATATTAATCACTAATTAATTTTTACTTTGAATTATTAGAATTGTTCTGAGCTTTCAAAAGATTTACATTAAACAATTCTATTAAATATGAAATAATCATCAGCTAAAACAATTATTGTTTCATATATTAAACCTATTAATTTAAACAAATAAAATTTATTTTCAATTATTGACATGAATCACAGAAATTACTGTCAAAATTTTCTAAAAAAGAAATCTCGGCATTGAAAGAGAAATTTCTAATAAAATTACTTTGTAATTGTTTGCGTTGAAAGAGTTCTCTTCGACGAGTAAATTATAATTGAGAGATTCGTAACTCAATTTGGCGAAGAATATTTGCTATAGAAATAAAATAATTTTTCAGGAATTTTTTATTAGAACTTTTTTCATTATTTTTATCATTTTTTCGGTAATAAAACATTCAAATTGTAATAAATCATACGTTTACGTATAAAAGTAAGTGCTTCCATGATTTTGTAATCCTAATTTAGAACCCTACTGATTACATTTCTTAATAATTATTTAACAACTAAAATAAGTACTCGCCATATGGAGTTTGTAATGCGGCATAGAAAAAAAATAATTATAATTATAATTATAATTATAATAAATAAAATTGGAAAAAAAGTTCTTATATTATTATTATTATTTTTATTATTATTATTATTATTATTATTATTATTATTATTATTATTATTATTATTATTATTATTATTATTATTATTATTATTATTATTATTATATTTTAGCCCTACTTATCATGTATATTAGGCAAAATTTGAAAAGTTAAATTTAAAATAAGTTTATATACTCCAACTATTACTGTTCTGTGATGTTAAATTTTTATCTATATTATTTTTATTTCAATGTCATTTTTCAATATTTTATTATGTAAAAATTACAGAATCCAAAGCATCTCAAAATTACAAATAAGACAATTATATAAACAAGAAAATTAAATAAAACAAGAATGGTTTGAGTATTTTTAATTGATATATTAATTATAATTTATTTGGCATACACATATGCATTCAAATTTACCAAACACACAATCATCTCAGACATTCCCGATACAATTTTTACTGGTGACTCGACGGGGCTCTACAGTAACTTCTTCTAATAAATATTCGTGTTCAAAATACATTTACGTGTCTCCATATCTTCAAATAGTTTTAAAATCATTCTTGTTTAAATAATACAAATTATTATTACCCGAAAAATGAAAGTCGATTTAGAGTTACAATGAAAAAAAATTTTATAGTAAAATTTAAAATTTTTCATATGCCCATTATTTGCCAATAATAATAATAATATTAATATTAATAATAATAATAATAATAATAATAATAATAATAATAATAATAATAATAATAATAATAATAATAATAATAATAATAATAATAATAATAATAATAATAATAATAATAATAATAATAATAATAATAATAATAATAATAATAATAATAATAATAATAATAATAATAATAATAATAATAATGATAATAATAATAATAATAATAATATAATAATATAATAATTATAATAATAATACATTCTATATAATTGTATAAATAAAATATTATTAAAAACATTAAATAAAATGACGAGTAATAATTAAAAAATATTAATTGCAAAAATCTCAATTTAATTTTTTAATCAACAGATTTTCTCTAAATGTTGATTTTTCGAGAAAAAAGATATTTAACATAGCTGAAAATTCCACAATAAAAGAGTTTGTAATAAAGTAAAAATAATTGAAAGTGAGGTTAAAGGTTAAGAGTGAAATAGTAAAATAATTGAATTATTTGATCAAAATTATATAATCAGCTAAATTCTTATGGCCAATTATTGGAAACAAATTCAAAAAGTGAGAAATGGATAAAAATAAATATTTTTGTTATAACTTATCATGGGAAGCATTGAAATTTTATGTGGTGGTCTACAATCCTTCAATTTCCTCCCTCCTAAGCAAATGTTTCATTAGATAAAATGGCGAAATTTACTGCGTTATGTTTCAAAAAGCAAGACTGAGATTGTTTTATATCACCCCAACATAATGAATCTCTCTTGTACGTTTCACTGGTTTGAAGAGGTTTATTAATTATACTAGAAGGAAAACATGATTGTTACATCTTTTGGAATGTCATTTGGAATTGCGGAATAAGTATTTGCATTAGAGGAGAATTATTCTTGTTCATAATTTCAATGTTCATAAGTTCAATGTTTCTCAAGCATCAATTTAGCGAACTGTTAGAAATCTTAATATTACACCAGGAACAGGGGCAAATTTTATTACCGTATTTTAGCGGATATAGCGCGCCCCCGCGTATAACGCGTATCCCTGTATACCGCGCGGATTTTATTGTATGTGTAAATACAAATTTGTATAACGCGCCCTGGCCTATAGCGCGCACCTACCTGATGCTGGTAAATTTCCAAAAATGCGGTTTAGTATACTTATTAATTATTCTCCATAAATTTTGTTTGTAAAATAATTCATAATCTCAATATAAAACAGCGTTACATTCCGTGTTTGTTTATTGTTGCTGTTTGCATCACGTATTATTAATCACGAGACTCCGCGACAAAACAAGCCGAGTCATAAATTTAAAGTTCAGCGATGTAACAAACCACGTGTGAAATTCGTTTAATTTTATTGGCTGGGTTGTCGGCGTGTGATGACGTCGTCAGCCTGATAAATTGCCACGTGGTTAGATCCGTTTAAAACTATTGGTCTTACTCCAACGGCTGACAAAATAAAACAACGAATTCTCTGTTCTCATAGCACAATATAAACTCATGATATTTTAAAACCCAACATAAATTATTCGATATGCCTAAAAGAAAGTCTTACACAGCTGATTTTAAGCTTCAGGTGATTAAGTATGCGAAGGAGAAGGGAAATAGAGCGGCGGGTCGGGAGTTTGGTGTTGGTGAGACGTCGGTTCGAGAGTGGAGGAAGGAAGAGACAGAGCTGGAAAGTATGAATCCGAGAAAAAGAGCAAGGCGTGGCGGCAAGGCGAGATGGCCACATCTGGAGGCGAATTTGGTGAAGTGGATTTTGGCTCAGAGAGAGAATAATCGAGCTGTATCGACGGTGGCAATTAAGGCAAAAGCAAGATTGTTGGCCGTTGAAATGAAGTTAGATGATTTCAAAGGTGGCTCGTACAATTGGGTTTACAAATTTATGCGGCGCAATAATTTGTCGATGCGTGCTCGAACAACAGTCGGCCAGCGACTTCCGGATGATTGGGAAAAGAAGTTGGATGATTTCAGAGAATTTGTTCATAAGGAAATCAGCCAACACGATCTCTCACCAAATGACGTCATCAACATGGACGAAGTGCCCATGGTCTTTGATATCCCTCCAACGCGATCAGTTGCTGAAGTCGGGGTTAAGACGGTCGCTGTTGCTACGACAGGACATGAAAGAACTTCGTTTACCGTCGTCTTAGCCTGCACCGCTGGAGGCCAGAAACTCAAGCCAATGCTTATCTTCAAACGTGCGACAATGCCACGTGAACAGCTTCCAAGTGGTGTTGTCGTTACATGCAATAAAAAGGGTTGGATGAACACGGACGTCATGGGGATCTGGACAGACAAATGCTTCCGCACCAGGCAAGGCGGATTTTTCAAAAAGAAATCTCTCCTTGATTTTGATGCCATCACAGCTCACAAAGAGTCATCTGTTCAAAAGAAAATAAACGCAGCGGGCGCCCATATCGCCGTCATCCCGGGTGGCCTCACTTGCAAGCTTCAGCCACTGGATGTCGCTGTAAATCGACCATTCAAGACGTTTGTTCGTGAGGAGTGGGACAAGTGGATTTCAACTGGGTCCCACACATACACACCAGCTGGTAGACAACGCCGTGCCACATACGTTGAAGTATGCAAGTGGGTCATAACTGCATGGGAGAAAGTGAAGGTGACAACAATCACAAATGGATTCAAGAAGTGTGGAATTATGCCCAGTAACGTTCCCGATGTTGGCGCCGATGACTCGACAGATGGAGAGGGAGACAGTGAAGCATCAAAGCAGAAGGAAATGATGTGGCAATCGAAGAAGAGCGCCTACAGCGAGTCATGGACATGTTTCAGGCCAGTTCAGATGACGAGAGCTTCGAAGGTTTCCAGGAGAGTGATGGCGAAGAAGAGCTTGAGGATGGCGGAGATTAAAACAGCAACAAGTTACTGAAATGACATGTGGGATCAAAAATAAATAAAAAACATCGAAGTTTTATTTATTATATCTATAAAAAAAATTTAATATAAGATAACGTGAACATTAAAATTTATAATTTCTTTATTTCTATTTGTTTTCCTGACGTGTCAATACGAACAATGCAACTCCGGCTGGCGCCATTCGATCCATATTAAACACAAACTCGGTATCTGAAACATTGCTACATAACAGAAATAAATAGCAAATTATTATTTAATATTATAAAAATAAAATAATTTGTTTAACTAAAAGTAAATCTGGTTGCAATCAAACGTAACATTAAAACCGATGGTAGGGGTACTGTCACATCATAAAAATATTTCCACTGGCAATGCCGCCACGTGTAAAATATAAATCATAAAGCGCGCACCCACAGATACCGCGCATGGGGGGTGCGCGGTTTGTAAAAATGCGTATAACGCGCGCGTTATATGCGCTAAAATACGGTAATTATTATTCTTTATTATGACATTAATTGTGTCATGAAATTTATATAAATACATAGCGAATTTTCTATATAATATCGTGTTAAATCTACCATAATTTGGGGTCCCGCCATATAAGATCTCGTTCAGTTAAATGATCCATCACTCACACACACACACACACACACACACACATATATATATATATATATATATATATATATATATATATATATATATATATAAAATAAGAACTTCTTATTTTCAGTTGACAATATATCTATTAAAAAACTGACATGAATTAGCAACGATATTGATGTTTTTTTTTCGAAAATAATATCAAAAATAATATTTAAAAAAATCGATATCTTTACTAATTCATAGTCAATTTTTTAACAAATATAACATTATATATATTTTCAAAAAATTTCTCCTGTCAAATTCAGTTGCATATCATTATAGTGTTTGGATAAATATTGCTCATTTCATTTTATTCATGTACAATTATCAACTCCATTTTCGTAACATCCCTTTCTCTCATTCATAATTAAAAGTTTTTTTCCCTCAATATAAATGTGTATTATATCTTTCCCTTGGTAATTCCTGTTCATGTGATAATGATACTTGTGAATAATTAAAAAATATTTTTAAATTAAATTTTTAAATTTTAAATATTAAATGTTAAAAAAATGTGCTATAAGCCATTAATGCGAGATTTTATTAATAGGAATTTTTAGAAATTTATCCAAAATATCTCAATTTCAAACATAAAATAAATACTTTTTAAACACTTGAAATAACTAACTGAAAATCTTAAAATTTTCTATTAATATAAATTATAATATTTAAAAAAATAATTTTCCATGCTGCTGCAACGAAACTATGAATAATTGTAGTATAAACCGATTTCTCGCAGACTCCTCATGGATTCCATTGAAACAATTATATATCTTTGACAGTTACGGATAATTTTATTATTGTCATGCTCCTATGAATTTCATCATTCATTCAAAACTATAAAAACAATAAGTAATGTAAAAACAAATCTTTTTATGTTTTAGATGGATACATTTGGTTTGTAACTGGGAGATTCTGCTGGGGATGCTGGGTAGAGGAATTCGTTGGCAGATATGTCGCAATATCAAGGAATTGTTTTCTAGTATTGTTTTGACTTGCTACAGATAAATATAGAATCGGTCTCTCCATAAAATATTTAATAAAATTTAAATTTTTCTGTGAGAATCAGTCCATTATCATTTCCATCGGCATGTTGCCTAGTGACTTCCGGGAAATATGAAATTAATTCATTAATGCATTGAACCATATTTATCTCCATCTATGGACCTAATAATGGGATTTTCAGTGCCCTTTTTATTTAATTTTTAGTCGGCCATTTTCTAAATTCGTGCATTCCTTATTTAAGTGATCTTATATGAATTTCTTTCAATTTTCACCTCTGATTTCCTTTCAATTGACATTGTATTTATTACAAAATTGACAATGAATACATGATTAAATGATCTAATTAAATTTGTAAAATGTAAATAGTTTTCTGAGGCTTATATAATAATAATAATAATAATAATAATAATTATAAATTGCTACAATAAAAAGATGTCAAACAATTGACATTGTGACATGAATCTAACAATCAACATATATCCGTATAAATATGTATGTACACATTTGATAAAGGTTGTGCCGAAATATCATGTATCCTATATATTGTTTTGGCCTACAGTCTTAAAAATATTAATATGAAAATTATTGATTTAAAAAAAGATCAAAGGTGAAACCAAAAGATAAATAAATATGTATTCTAAATTTATAATAATTTATATTAAATAGTAATTGTATGATTGGATCAAGTTGACATCGCTTAGAATATAAAAATACATAATTGAATTCTTCAAGTTTTATTGGGAGTTTTGTTTTACGAGGATTGCTATTTATCTTTCCAGAGCTGAAAACACTGGTGTTGTTAGACGCTATTCAACATATCCATTGTAAAATTTGACACTTTTGACAGTATACGGTCTCAGAACATTTTATCATACAGAAACTATTTGTGTTGTTAAAAAAAATGGAATTTACTCGTGAAAGTTTTTTTGCTATGATCCATCCACCGTACAGTATTGATTTGGCTCCCAATGATTTCTTTTTGTTCTTGTACGTGAAGAATAAACTATTTTGTCAACAATTTTCGACATTTTTCTACTCCAGTGATTAGGAATGCTTATCACTGCTACTTTGGATGCAAGATTGAAGACCAAGATAAAAGCTGGGCGCCACATATTTGTTGCAATATTTGTACTCCTAACCTCTGGAAACGGCTCAATCAAAAGAGTAGTTGTGTGCATTTTGCTGTTTCTATGATATGAAGAGAGCCAACCAATCACGTCACAGGTTGCTTTTTTTGTATAGTGCCATCCCTACAGCATCTCTGTTAACTATCCCAAAATACCATATGCAATTCGCCCATTCCCCCATGGAGAAGAACGCCCCATTCCTGATTCGCCAGCAGAATATTCTCTGAAATCTCAAGACGAAAATGTAGAGTACAAACGACAGGCAAAGAATCAAAGAACGGTCTAATGCAGAGGAATTATGTTTCAGCCAAATATTTCAGCAATCGATGTTTTTTTGATATATTTACTGATTCATAGTCAAGCTTTCTTAAAAATACAATATCAATTGAAAAGAAATCAGTGGTGAAAATTGAAAGAAATTCTTTTAATACAATAATAATAATAATAATAATAATAATAATAATAATAATAATAATAATAATAATAATAATAATAATAATAATAATAATAATAATAATAATAATAATAATAATAATAATAATAATAATAATAATAATAATAATAATAATAATAATAATAATAATAATAATAATAATGATAATTACATCTAAGCCGATATACATCAAAATAAATTTCTCCAAATGGGATATAAATGTCGTTTATGTTTCTAATTATTTTTCCTTTTCCGGGATTCAAATAAAGAGAAATGTCTTTATTTCAATTGTGATATTCTATTGTATAAATACAATAATTATATCAACATTTGGCATTTCATCGTGCCGCAATATAATTTGTTTCAAGGGATATTATTAAACAAAATACAATATTAAAATGAATTTTAATATCCACAAATTCATAGACCCTTCACGTGACATTATCAGTACAAAATAGACCCCTCTACCGTTAATCAGGTTTTCTAGTTTATTTTGCTCAAATCGCAGAATTTATTTAGAAAATGCGGTAAGGCATTAAACATTTTTGTCATTATAATCCATTAATAATTATACACCAAATATTGAGAGGAAAACAGTTTTCTTGGTCATGGATTATAGTCAAGACGGGATAAGGCAAACCCTAGTGGAGCTGTTTTGGTCAACCCATCTCACAAGGTACTCAAAGGTCTTATACAAATGAAAGTGGATTTTAGACAACCTTTTAATGTGGCTAGTTTGATTCGGTGAAGTGAATTTGTGTGCCGTCAGTATATCAGTTGTTGTTTATATGAAGTAAAATTATTTATGAAATTTCACGTTATCTTTTGATTTACTTATTACTTATCACCAAATTATAATATCTTGTAACTTGTCTCTCACATTGGTGAAGAACTTATCAAGGTGCGCTTATTATGTTCAAGGGATTCATAAAGGTACAGAAATGAGAAAGGAGAAATGTAACCAAACTTAATAGTGATATGAACGTAGGGTAGGTCATTTTTTGTTCAAAATTTATATATTTAATAAACTCTCTAATCAGAATTTGGGCCTTAAACTTGGATTTTGACCTCCTTAACCTTAACATGTTCAAATAGTAATTTATGCATTACAGTTGTATATAAAACAGATATAACCTGTCATTCATCTTTATTTTTTTTGTAAATGAAGAACTAATGTGTTTTTCCTGTCTGGATAGTCATACATTAAAGAATAATTTCTATCCAATATGAGACATAACCGATAATGTAAAGCTCCCCACCTTGAGAAGGCATCGAACATCGAACACCTCATTCCTATGATACATGCTATTAATTCAAACATACCTCCAAATTGCCATTCTGCAAAGTTATTCTAATTTAGTCGATTAAAACAACAAAAACCAAAAATTGAACACCATAAACAACCGATGAAATTTTTTGATTAGATCAAATAATTTATTCTAGTAATTGTCAAAAGAAATCCGAAAAAGTGATTTATGATCGTAATGGAGCTGTGGCTGACGGAAGGGAAAACTTTCTGGAAATGAACAAAAATATTTTGTCAGAATTTCAATAATGATAACTAGAAAATGCTGTGAAATGTTTCCTCATATCATTCAGGAATAAAATTCAATACAATTCTCTCCAATTAAATTACATATTTTTTAATACATTTATTTATAAAATTCAGGAATACACAAAAACATAATCGTAATTTTAACATTAAATAAATCAATTAATTTAATTAAATATTTTTGTTTTAATTTACATACAATTCTTTCTATTTTGCTAATTGTAACTTGCGGTGAATTAAATTTATAAGTGAATCTTTTTACTTTATCTTTAATTAAATGTATAATTAATTAAAAAAAATTGTCGGAGAAGCGAATCTAAATAACTATTGTACGTTTTGCTAAAGTAGTCAAATTTTAAAATTTAATTATTTTGTTGTACAAAAGTATGAGTAATATTTCGGTATTTTGGTATATAAACTTGATAACATGGTCGGCAATAGAGATCTTGGGGTCCGTGAAAAAAGATTATGACGGGCCACCATTAAAAAATATGAAATTTAANAAAATAAATTACTAAGACTATTAAATCCAAAATTATATTTCATTAAATCTGATTATATAAACAAATATTCTTGGGACATTTTCTAAATTTTAATTTCAACCAAATATCAACATACCATCGCATTCATTCTTGAATTTCAATTTTATTAAAAATTATTTTATTTTAAAATTTCAATTATCATTTCAATTTTAATATCTTAAAATAATTTAAGTTTCAATTAAAACTTTACAAATTTTAATCATGAACTAATTTAATTTAGTATTTTAATTTTAACTCCTCACATCCCCCTTTTTTAAAATGTTTGATCTTCTCAACATTTCTGACTACCATCTTTCCATTTTGATCTTTAAGTAAGTAGCTCCGTTCATGTATTTTCTTTATCACTTTGTACGGCCCTTCCCACCTTGCATCGTCTTTATTTCGAATTTCTTGTTTGATCAAGACCACATCTTCCATTTCAAAATCTCTCACTGTTTTGCTTATTTTTGGTTTTAGTGTTTTATCCTCTATTCTCTTTTCCATATCTTCTCTATTTATTTCTTTATTCGAGTACCATTTCATTCTGTCGATTTTCCTCCCAAATGTAATCTCTGCTGGGCTTACTCCCGTTGTTTTTTGAACTGTTGCATTTAACGTATATTCTATTTCTGGCACTATATCAGCCCAGTTTTTCCTTCCTCCTTCATTCAATGACGCGTTAATATACTCTCTGATTGTTCTGAATTGTCTTTCAATAATACCATTCGTGTTATGGTGATATGGGCTTGAGAAAATTAATTCAATGCCAGCTGCCTTTGCTAGTTCTTTTATACTTCTTGCTTCAAAGTTCTTCCCACAATCTACATGAAGTTCTTTTGGAGCTCCAAACTTTAATATCCATTTATTTAATAACGTCTCACTAATTGTTTTTTCGTCTTGCTTGTTTATGGCCGTTATTGAGATGTATTTACTATAGTGGTCAATGATTCCGCAAATATATTTCTTTTTGTTGAACGTTTCTTTCAATGGCCCACATATATCCATATATATCTTCTCGAATGGTTCTGTACTCTTTATTGTTTGAGTTTCCTCCTTTGTCTTGGTTGTTATCGTTTTCATTTTCTGACATCTTTCGCAGTTCTCAATTACCTTTTTTACTTCCGTTGCTAAATTTTCCATGTTGCAGTTATTCTGGATATATTTTGTTACTTTCTGTGCACCTGCATGGCACATCAATACGTGTACTTCTTTTATCATCCTCTGTCTATTATCTGACGGTATCCATATTTTACCTTGCTTAGTTAGTACCGTGTTGTTTTCCATTATGAACTTACAATCTTTATTTTCTAACTTATTCTTTATTTCTTGGACCTCCATATTGTCATTTTGCCACTTGTTATATCCGCCTTCTGCTGTTACTGTTAATATTCTGGTTTTAATTTTGCCGGTTTTTGCGTCTTCGTGTTCCATCATACACTGTACACATGTTCCGCATGTTTTCCTGGATAGCATATCCGCGTTTGTATGGCTTGTTCCTTTCCTGTATTCCATTTTAATATCCAGGCTGCTTAAATAGTTGATCCATGTCTGGAATTGAGCAGTTATTGGTTTCTTCGTTGTTACCATAAACGTAATAGCTTTATGGTCCGTTCTCAGTACGAATCTCTTACCATATAAGTAATGGTTGAAATGTTTACAAAAATAGTATATTGCCAATAATTCTTTTCTGGTAATGCAGTATCCTTTTTCGTGGCTGCTCATCGCATGTGAACCATATGCAATGACATGTTCATGTCCTTTTTCATCCTTTTGCGAAAGAACTGCTCCAATAGTATCGAAGCTCGCGTCTGTGTCTAATATAAATTCTTTTCTGAAATCTGGAAATACCAATACTGGGGCGGTTATCAATGCTTCTTTCATTTCCCTGAAAGCCTTTTCACACATCTCTGTCCATCTTATTTTCTCATTGTTTTTTTCCGCATATGCTTTCTAGTGCTCTTGCCTTCTTTGCATAGTCTTTTATGAACCGTCGATAATAGTTACAGATACCCAGAAAGCTCCTCAGATTCTTCACACATTTTGGTTTTTGAAATGATTGTATTGCTTCTATCTTAGTATTATCTGTTTGTATGCCGTCTTTATTTATTATGTGTCCCAGAAACTTCACTTCTTTCTAAATATTGACATTTTTCGGGGTTCAATCTTAGTCCTGCTGTTGCGATCTTCCCTAGGACTTTTCCAAATATGTTATAATGGTCTTCTTCTGTCTTTGTGAATATTAGGATGTCGTCTAAATATACCATCACTCCATCTTTCCACAAATCTTTCAATACTTTCGTCATTAATTCTGAAATGTTCCTGGTGCCGCTGCAATACCGAACGGCATCCTGTTAAAACAGAACTGTCCTTCTTTTGTTGAGAATGCTGTTTTCTCTTGAGATTCTTTATCTAACTTCACTTGGTAATAAGCATTTCCCAAGTCGATTGAGCTAAAATATCTGGATCCGTGTAGGATGTCTAAAATTTCATCTACATTTGGCATTGGAAATGCTTGTCTTTCTGTTATCTGTTTAATTGTCTGAAGTCTAGACAAAGCCTGATGTCTTTTTTTCTCTTTCTTCCATACACAAACTAAAGGTGTGTTCCACGGTGAATTACACTTCCTAATTATTCCGTTGTTTTCTAGATTTTTTATTGCTTCCTCAATCTTGTTTTCCAAATTTATTGGCTGACGTCTCGGTTTAATCATTATTGGCTCTCCTTTCGTGATGATCTTATGTTTTATCAGATTGGTACACCCAATGTCCCATTTATCTGCCATAAAAACATTCTTGTTTGCCTGAAATATTTCTAGCAGTCTCTTATTTCCGGTAACTTTTAAAACGTCGATGGCATGACGTAATTTTTCTTCATCTGTTATAATCCGCCCAAATCTAGCTTCTATTTCGCAATGAAATCACTACGTTTTCCATGTTCTTCTAGTATACATTTCAATTCTATACCAAATAACCTTTGTAGTTCTACTCCTCCAATAATTTCTGGTATTAAATTCTTTACTATAATGAATGTTACATTTCTTTCAATAATGCCCATTTTAACATTGATGTTTATTTTACCCATAGTTTCTAATCTACTGTTGTTTGCACATCTTAGCGATTCCCTTGTTTCTAATATTTCGATATTTTCTAATCGATCAATTACAGATTTAGCCATCACATTAATTCGCGCTCCTGTATCCAATAAACAATCTACTTTCCGCCCTTGGATATCCAGTGTTGTACTCGGTCTACCTTGCATTATATTATATGTTATTACTGGACTTTTTTGTTCTTCTACTGACAAATATTCTGCTCTCTAGTATCTTCTACAATTTCATTAATACACACGTCTCCATTTTTCTTGAGGACTTGTAAATTTTCTCTATAGTTCTTTCCTCGTGTTTTACTAATTCATTTACTTTACACTCCTCTTTAAATTTTTTCTGAATTTCCTCATCATTCGACTTTTTAATTTCTACACTACTATTATTATTAATATCACGTTCAAAAACACTACAATCTTTATCAATCATACAATCATCATACATACTTAAATTACACATACCGTTAGCATTCATTCTTTGGTTGAAATCAATATTACTTAGTAAATTGCTCCGATCAATGTCCCGTTTGACGGAGCGTGCTCGTTTGGGTCATTCTCCCTGTTATACTCGTCTGGCTGGCTTGACTGTTTTGTATTCATCATCTCATCATCAGACTCGATAGCTGCAATATCTTTTCTGTTATATTGTTGGTTTCCCCATTGTCTTTGATGTACGTTCCTTGATTGATACATATCTTCCCTTTGTAGATAGGTATTTCTTTGAATTCTTCCTCCTGACATCTTCCTTTGGTCTCGATCTCTTCCTTGATTTCGTCTTCCATATTTGTGTAGCACTCTCTTTCTTTGTGTCCTCGTGCATTGCATCTATGACATTTGATTGTTGGGCATTCTCTTCGTATGTGACCTTCAACACCACATGCATAACATTGAAATCTTCTTTTATATTACATTCTCTGCTACTGTGTCCCGGTTTTTTGACACGTCCAGCATTCTATCACTTTAACTCTTGTCTCTGGTTTCCATTCGTTGATTTCTCTCTTCGTGGCTCCAACTTGTACTACATCTCTATAAGTTCTTCCCCCAGTTGTAGGTCGTATTGATCTCACCGTGTTTACTTGTTCAATAACCTTGTTAACTTTTTCTATCTTCTTTATAGTTCTTTAATTTGTTCCGCCGTTTTGAGATCTTTCATTTCGATTTCTTTCCTGACTTCTTTATCTCTTACACAATGTGTCAATAAACATTTCTGAATTTCTTCCTCATTCAAGTGTGTGAGGCCAATTTTTTAGTCATTTTTGATATTTTCTCTATAAATATTTCCGCTGATTCGTTACCTTGCTCGTAGGTTCAAGGCTTCTCTTAAGTCATCAATCAATGACGTGGTCGATGAAAAGCTGCTCTTAATTTCTGTTCAACGGTTTTACCTTCTGCGGTTTCATATTCTTCAATCAAAGTCCTGTCCAGAAGTGTAATAACTAGTACCATTTGGGTCTTCACTGGTGTCTTCGTTATTTCAAAGAACCTCTGACATTCTTTGATAAATAATTCGAGGTCATCTCCTCTGTGGAATTTTTCTGGAAGTAATCTTCCAATAAGCAGATCCGTTGGAATGGTCGCCATGTTAGAAGCTATAACATTTAATTCTTCGGCCATCAAAATAAATACTAAGACTATTAAATCCAAAATTATATTTCATTAAATCTGATTATATAAACAAATATTCTTGGGACATTTTCTAAATTTTAATTTCAACCAAATATCAACATACCATCGCATTCATTCTTGAATTTCAATTTTATTAAAAATTATTTTATTTTAAAATTTCAATTATCATTTTCAATTTTAATATCTTAAAATAATTTAAGTTTCAATTAAAACTTATTATTATTATTATTATTATTATTATTATTATTATTATTATTATTATTATTATTATTAAACTATTAGCTTCTAAAACAATTATTTCAATCTCAAGATGAGTTTGTCTCAAAACTTTGTGTAGTGCCTGTGCAATACGGAATATTTAATTTATTTATCAATATTTCAGAAATAAAGTTTATTTAAATAACTGAAAATATAGAAATATTCAACTTTTAAAAATGCAGAACAAGAAGCAGAAGCAGAAGAAGAAAAGAAGAAAAAGAAGCACCTTGAATCTTGTTATGAATAAAATATTAATTCTGGATTGTATTTTTAAATAGTATTTTTCGAACTTCTTGAGTATGTAAATAATTTTTCATAAAAAAAATTTAATCTAATAATTAAGTTAAAATCAAAAAAAAATAAAAATATTTTATCTATTCCACAATTGATCTATTTTCATTTTCATTTTTCATTATCCTAATTACTGTTCAGAATATTGATAAATAAAAAGAGAAATGTACGGAATTCGAATCTGGAAAGCCGACCTAGAGAAGGAGCCCGTATCAGTAAACAACGTCATATATGAATTTGTAGAAAAGGGATATGAGACAGATTAAATCAGTATAAGAATTAATAATGAAGGCTAGAATTTGGTAAATGGGGTTCAGAAATAGGAACAGTATAGTTAGGACAAATGAAAAACACAATATGTTCACAAACAGAAAATGAGTTAATTAATTATTTAATTAATTAATTCAACGACATTATAACGAACTGGAATTGGATCCAAGAAATTATTATGTTTAAAAAAAATTTATTGTTTAAATACGCCATGTGAAAGTTTTTTATAAATATTTATTTCAATTATTTATAGCACAGCAATGTTTGGAATTATGTGAAAATTAATTGAAATAATTTTTGTATAAAATAAAATATATAAACAAGAATTAATATTTTTAAACAATGAAAAGTTGTAAATGACATAATGTCAAAAATATTGGATAATAAATGTTCAAGATTGTTCAATTAATAAAATTTATAAACGTTAATCTTTAGGTTTAAAATTTACAAAAAAATCAAATAAATATTAAAATGAAATAAATATATGTAAAAATTTTACTTTAGTATTTTTTAATAATATTAATTTTATAAAAAATTCTGAAATGTACATTTATTAAAGGAAAGAAAATTTATTTATCTGACTGACAAAAATGATTTGTAAATTCACAGTTTGAATGGAGATTTCCAAAATAGATAATAATAATAATTATTTTTATTATTATTATTATTATTATTATTATTATTATTATTATTATTATTATTATTATTATTATTATTATTATTATTATTATTATTATTATTATTATTATTATTATTATTATTATTATTATTATTATTATTATTATTATTATTATTATAATCATTTTTTTGAAACTCGATCTTACTTTTTAAGCGGATAATATTAATATATTTTTTATAATTATAAGAGAAACATTATTTCCCTAGCATCAAAAATGAAAAATACTACACACGAAATATAATCAGCATACCTTGTCACGTATCCCTTGACGCATATTTTCTCTTTCTTCTTCCATTTTGCGATGTTTATCTAATCTTCTTTCCTCATTTTCTCTAATTGCTGCCTCGATTTCCGGGTCAATTTCATTCTTGTTATCATTACTGTTGTCGCCTTTATCTCCCAACGCGCCTAAATAGAATAACATGAAATATTTGATTTTATAATTAGCCCACATCGCCCACAAAGAATTTTCCCTAATCACTTTAATTATTTCCAATCTTTCCAATGGCAGTGGAAAAATTCTTTTTCAGAATTTCTTTTATGTAATAAATTTTTTTTTATTTCTTCAGATCAATCAAATCTGTTACGGATCGTGAGTTACCAAATTGGCAGATTTAATTATCATATTATAAATAAATAAAAGAACTCCATTTTTTAAAAATATACGTTGCAATATATTTCGATGGTTCAATTTTTAGTATGTTTCATATCTGTAGGATAACTGTAGATAATGCCTCTTTGGCATAATATAACCTGCCAGGAGTTGGAAGACGTATATTTTGGCAATTATAGACCAATTTAGTAAATATATTTCTTTATGTGCAGTTTCTGAGCAAGATGAAAAGACAGTTGCAGCAATAATTAACGTAAAATGGATTTATTTTTTGAAATTTGGTGCTCCAAAGAGTATTCATTGTGATAGAGGAAAATCATTTGAGCCAGCTTGATTAAAAGCATTTGCAGAAATACATGGTATTAATTTAGTATTCGAGTCCGTATCATCATTCAGCTAATGGACAAATTGAACGCCAATTTAGAACTATCAGAGATGCCATACAGATTTCTTTAAAAGAAGAACAGGGAAAGAATTGGTCAAGATGTTTTTTGAAGTTGAATTTAAGTTGATAGCAACAATTCAGAAAACTACTCTGCAGAAAAAAACTCTTTACAAATTATTTTTCGGAATAAGATTACCAGAGAACGGTATGACAATGAATAACTATGTGAACTATTAAATGAAAAGCGCAAATCAGAAAGATTAAAGTTACAGTTACGAATACAAGGAAATAAGGAAGATGAATTTTTTTCAATAAAATAAAACCAAACCGAATTTTCTATGTCGGAGATGTTGTTTCGGTAAAGAAAAACACGTGGCAAATAAAAATGAAGATAGATTTGAGGGGCCAGGTAATTTAATAAAGAAGTTGCATGATAGAAGTTTCATGATCGAATTTCAGAATGGAAAATTGAAAATTAGAAATGTTCAATAAATCAAAAATTTTAGAACTAGGGAGGATTTAGGATAACTGTAAATAATACCTACTTGAAATAATATTATTGCATGTTGAATTTGTATGACAGATTATTGTAAAATGTATGTCTGAATGCCAAAGATGTAATATTGTATTATTGATGCATGTGTGTATCTTGCTCAAAATACTTACAATATAATTACTTCCTCTGGATGGATCATCAGTTTGTAGTAATAATAAATCTTATGTCTTCAAAGTCTTCTAACAACGAAATTTCAACCAATCGTATTTAAACGCGTTATTGATGATATTTATGAATATTGAGCAAGATGAACCTTTTTGTATTAAATGAATAATCGGTATTGGAATATAAAATTTATTTTCAAAGAGGAAATAAATTCAAATATTTCGTTGATACTGTCAACAGATACTGGTTTCTATACATCATTGGGAGGTTTTTGTTATTTTAAATATAGAAAACATTATAAAAGAAACAAACATCTTATTATTTCTCCAAATTTACAATTATGGGTGAGAAAAGATTATGGTAGATTTATACCATACCGCCTGGCATTTCTGCCTAATATATATTGACTTAAAGAGATGCTTCATAGTAAGGATAAAGTAAGTAATACTCTATTTAACTTGAAATTTTGCACAGAAACCCCGGGATTTACATACTTTATAAATTTTATCAATTAGTATAAACATTTTAATTTTCTTTTAAAATATTGTATGTTACAGTGAATTTGTATTACCAGTGAGTATATATTTTCACTAACATTTCAGTGAATTCATATCCGAATACGTTTTCACAAGTGGAAACCTTGAGAGTATAAAAATGTATAGTATTAAATGAAGACAGATCGTCGATAATCCGTGGACGAAAGGAGCAAGGTCGTTGTTATTCAAAATAGAGAGGCTAGCGTCGATGATGGAGAAGTTAAGTCGTGATGAGAAGCGAATTCAAGTCTGGGCGCGAGAGGGACGTGGCGAAGCGAATAAAATTGACAGTTGGTAGGGCGACACATCGACACTTAAGGCCAAATATTTCCACGCGGCTTGTCAATGAATACAAACTCACTAAATGTAACCAGTGAATTTGTATCTTCATTGTTAGATATACATTCACTGACCGGCTTAGCGAAAATATATTTTCACCAGTGAAAATATATTCTCACTGGTAATACAAATTCACTGTAACATATATACATATAAACTCTTAAATTTCTATCGACAAATTAGCTATGACTATTTCTGTTTGACTGCTAAAGCAATTAAAATTGCAGAAATTTTAAATTCCAGCAATAATTTTGAAAATATTAATATTTTTAGTATGCCTGCGAATTTAAGATTAACAAGTAACATATTGAATTGCAATTCTTTCACGTTAACTGCACTAAATGAGCTTTCATTTAATATTTTATGACATTCCTTGGATCTTTGTCTGACCAACCATCAGAACATTAACCTCTTAAGTGGCTATGACGGATATATACGTCATCAACATATGCATTACAAAACGCATAAGACGAATAAAAATATAGCATAAATATTACTTTTGTTAACATATTATCTTAATAAATATCATCCAATAAGATATTATTTTATTTCAGGCGTATATATACGCTAGCGGATAACAAAACTCGCCGCTGAGGAGCGCATTTCGTATGACGAAATAAACCACATAAGAGGTTAATAGGGGTTATGATAGATTATCCGATCCTATCCAATGTCATCAAAGTCGAGATTGGATCTGTAGCCTTATCTACTATGGTAAATGAAAAACTACCTGTTTTCTCCAGCATGGTAAAATCGTATTAGATCTTGCAACAAGTCTATTGAAATGTGAGTAATATGCAGGGATGTGATGTTCTATTCCACTCGTCAACTTTTTTTAAATTTTGGTAAAAGAAACCTGTGATTCTAAAAGCAATTTGAGGTCTCATTGTGGATATGGAACAAAATATTTGCACTTCAACCCGAATATTTTTTAATTACCTTTTTTGTTATTCTATTTCAATAATATCAAACAAATATTGCTCATGAAGTAAATATGATTTTAAAATACTAGCGTAATGCCCGTTGAACAATCAGTGAACCATCTGCGGCTGTGTAAAAATACCAATTTTTGAGATTGGTAAATTCTTTCTCATTTGTTGAAACTATAAAAATAGAAATTTCGACTATAAATAATGATTTGATGAATATTGTGTAATAAAAACAAAGTCTTAAAATAAAATTATGCAATGAATTCTGTAAAGTTCGTCATGATTTAAAAAAAAATGTAGGGTAAACTCGGCTTTCTGCGTGAAACGGCTAAATTCGTGATAACAAAGTAAAAATGCACCAATGAGTTTCACATGCGGTTTTATGTAAATGTTTGTCCGTGAAACTATTAGATTACACCAAACACCACTGAGATACATTCTCTATAGTGGTTTTTGGCGTGTAGAACAATTTCTCTCACCGATTTACTCATCATCACATTTATTCATTTATCATGAAATTGAAATTTATTTGGAAATTTATTTTAGCCATTTTACAAATGGCTTTCAAGTAATTTTTTTATTTAAAGTAAATTTTAAGACTTGAATTCTGATCCATATGGATATGAGATCATTATTCAAGTTCTTAAATATTACTTTTAATCAACAATATAATTATAAATTAATTTTAATTAATTTTCGGGGTTTTTTAAGGAATTTTACGATAATTATCTTGGAATTATTTCGAAAAAACGTGAGTCCGATATATTTTTAATTATAATTAATTAATAAATAAATCACCAAAAATGTGTATTTTTTTAAAACATTTTGGGAAAAATCGCTGATTAAAATAATTTTTTTAATTTTGTAATTTTTTTTCTGAGTTCAATATGAGGGGATTTTTTAAGGAAATCAAATCTGGAGTAAAATGATATTGAACCAAATTCATCTGCTCTTGATATTTTCATTAAAAATATAATTTTAAAAATTTTCAACGATCTTTTTTCTCTAAAAATTGTCTAAAATAGAATTATTATAGTATGTGTTTTTTAATATGTGTTGCGTTTGTGTGCAGTTTTTAATTTTTCTTCCACTTTTCAGATTTCTATAATATAAGATGTATCTCATTGAGCTATAAATGAGAACATCAACGTGAAATCAAAGTAAGTATGTATGTTTCTATAATGTAAGAATATTTTTTTTGTTTTATTATAGGAAACGGTTCTCAGTGGTGTTTGGTTTGTAAACTCTTCCGTAGCCAATGGGACGAGCTGGTGCCATTATATATAATAGATATTAATTTGTGTAGCATCTTTACAATTTTGCTTTTTTATACAACTTTTTTTGTTAATATAATTTGTTAATATAATCCTATTTTTTAAAGTATCCTATATGTTCCCGTATAATAATGCATTAACCTCTGGACGTTTAACGATTCCCATTTAGAGGTCTCTATAGAACTTTAAGTTCCTCTTTGTGTGAAAAACAATTTGCAAGTTTTATTTTCAGCTTTCTATATATTTTGGGTTTCGAAATATATTTAGTTTGTCATCGAAATTATATATTAAAGAATGTTTGGAATTTAAAAAGACAAAATCTTTATTGAATGATAGTGAATAAATATTCCTCATTCAATTGTTAACTCATGCTAGCTAAAATATTCTCAAAAATATTAAAAATAATTAATAAAAACAAATGGAAATTGTACAAAATATAATTTGTTTAAATGATATTGAGTGTGTGTTAGAAATAAAATTTTGTATTTTTAAAGACTGCTACAAAATAAACCTCATCAAAATTTCAAACAACATCACAAAAGAAAGCATTTACATATAATCTTTCAACATACTTAAAGGAAGAACTTAATTTTTCTGTAGAAATATCAAACAGATTTTAACGAATTGCCGGAAACAAATGTACAAATGCTCGAGATAGGAAAGAACCAGTCAAACATAAATCATATTGAGAGAGTTCTAAAATTGGTCGTACATTTCATAAATGATGTACCATAATAACGTTTTGAACCGTTCCGATCAAAATGTCATTGAGATTGGGCCCAGTCTGACCAACCATCAGAACATTAATAGTGGATATGATAGATTACCCGATCCTATCCAATGTCATCAAAGTCCAGATTATTCAACATGATTGCAGTATAAAGTAGGTCATATTAAACAAAATAAAAAAAGCTTCAAAAAATATTTATTAATGGGAAATATCAATGCTTACACTTACTTTTCAAAAGACTAAGAGGTTTTATCTCTTTCAATCCACTTCCTATTTTCTCAACAACATGAATTTACATTAGTTTATTTTTGTTGTTCAATGAATTTCTAAGCATTTTCTAAAATTGACCCCTTCCACTATTCATTATTTATTCATGCTCACTACTTACATTTTCATTAGGATTATTGAGTGACTTATTCTAGTTCTCCCTATCTGAATCCCATAACCCCAAATTGTCTTCCCATTAAAACAAAACTCACTTTTTGTTTGGTTTTATTCATGGGATTTTAAAATTTCTCGATGAAATTATGAATCATTGAATCAAATTAATCCGAAAGTCGAATAATCGAGAGTATACTGTGTATAATTTGTAGGATGTGTACCTTTTGTACTTACTTACCAATCAACAATAAGATCTTTGAAAGATTTTGGCAAATGATATAATATTCATATGAATAATACTGTTCTATTCGTTTTCAAGTCTGGCGAAAGCTTTTATAATTTATAAAGATTAGCGTTGATCACATAGCCTAGACGTTCATCAATCAAATCCCAGACTCGTTGGGAATTTTATTTCTTTTATTGCGGAATAAAATGAAAACTTTTGTTTTTTTCTAAAAATTTTATCCGATAAAATAAAGCCCAACCAACTTTGGAATATTTATTGTTTATAGGATGTAAATATTTATTTTTCCTTTTTAATAGGAGCATAAATAATAAATAGGGTTGAAATTTTATTCTTTTTTCACTTATTAAAAAATAATTTTTAAAACAATTTGTTAGAAATAAAAAAATAAAATACCGACTAAATAGAAAATGTTTTAGTTTTTTATATTGAAATTTTCAACATATAAAAAACAAAATATTTTTCTCAATTTGATCACCAAATTCTTCTTTTACCCTAGGATTTCCCAGCTCATTCTTTCAGTGTCAAATGACATATTTAAAGGCTGCTATCTAATGGGCCTGTATTTTTATACATTTTTGGCCAGTATTTAAATGTCAGCATGTATAACGCAGACTTTTATAAAAGCAAGCAGCATTTAAATTAAAATATTGATAGGCAAAATAATTGGTCAGTATTTCAAATGAATGGTCAGTAATTAAAATTAAGTATCAGTATGTAATAACCGAAATATCAGTATTTTTATTTAATAAACCAAAATAAGAGTTACAAAGAAACCCAAAAAGTGGAAAATACGCTTGTAATTTTTTTCTACTCTTTTCATCATTCGACCTTCTACATTAATGGACGTAAAATATCCTATAACCTTCTACCTTACGGTCATTTATCTCATTCAGTTTTCCTCTAAATGAAAAATAATGCTACAGTTTGTCTGATTCAAATAAGTTATTTGTAAAATTAATTACCGTATATACTCGTGTATAAGCCGAGAAATTTTGGGCAATTTTTTAAGCTAATTTTTAAGCTAACATGTCAAAAACAAGATTTTGTGATTATTTAAATAATTCGTCAGATTTTAGCTATTTTTTTTCCTCGGCTTATATACGGGTACTTGTTTTGGACAAAAAATTGACTATAAAAACTCACTTCGGCTTATATACGGATCGGCTTATACACGAGTATATACGGTATAACAAATTATAGAAATGCATTGTAAAATTAAAACTATAATGAACAAATATGTAAATTTTACTGGTTTTAAATAATTACTACTGACCAAAATATTATTTTATACTGATAATTTATTAAATAAAATACGAGTCGTTATTATAAAAAAAATGACAAAATAAATAGAAGTAAAATTTAAATCTCGATGATAAAAGATATAATTAATTAATTATTTAAAAATAATTTAAAAATTTTAAACATTGTCATTTATCAACAAACATAGATATAGTTATAAATTATAATTATAAACCAATATTATATAATTTGTTTTAATTCAAGATGAATTTTTAATGAAAAATTCCAATTTTTATTATTATTATTATTATTATTATTATTATTATTATTATTATTATTATTATTATTATTATTATTATTATTATTATTATTATTATTATTATTATTATTAATATTATAAACAGCACAAGTTTTGTGATATCCAGTGCAAATCCCAATAGTAGACTAGTTTCGAGCTTTTGGCTCTCATAGTACTATGCTGGAGACGCGAAGATTTCTCTTTGCACCAGGTAAGTATACAATATTGCTTATCCAAATATTTATTGCATACTTTCCCTGGTACACTGACAATCACATCACTTGTTTATTAGCTTAGTCACAGAAAATCTGCAAACTTGTAAACATGGTGTATGAAAAATCATAATCACATCTGTGGACTAAATATTTAGTTGATACACAGAAACTGTTTACAAGTGCATCCGATTACCTTTAGCATTTTTTTAAAATTATTATTGTTATTATTATTATTATTATTATTATTATTATTATTATTATTATTATTATTATTATTATTATTATTATTATTATTATTATTATTATTATTATTATTATTATTATTGTATTTTTTAAAAAATTGACTATGAATCATTAAATAAATCAAAGTGCTTTTGATATTCACGAATTTTCAACACTGGCTTTTTCAAGTGATTGTGCCGAAAATTCGTGAATATGAAAAAAACATCGATATCTTTATTGATTCATAGTCAAGTTTTTAATAAATATAGTGTCAATTGAAAAGAAATCAGAATTGACAATCGAAAGAAATTCTTATAATATTAATATTATTATTTTTAATAATTTGAAGCAAATTTTTTTGCATTTAATGCACCAACATGAACTGTTCAATTACCATTCAACTTCCTTGTTTGATAAAGCTACTGGTTCTGATAACCCTTAGAAGAATTTCAAGGATCAAAAATCACTACGAAATGTTAACCATTTTAAGTCTTTAATTTGCTTTTATCAAAATATTTGTTTATATTTATCCCAAGTAAAAAAAGTATTATATATAATAATTAATTTAATTAATTAATATTCACAAACCTTTGACTGAATCCAATTGTTTGCCGACCAAATGCTTTGCAATAAATGTAGCCATCGAAAGGAGTCTGAACCAATTTGTGAGGAACAGATGAAAATGGAAATAAACCACAAAATTATCTGAGATAAAAGAACGAGAATGCAAGAAATCAACAACAACAACAACAACTGGCAATTAAATAAAAAACAAATTATAATGAGTCCAAACACGAGAAATCCGAATTAAATATATTTCTAGATGTAGCAAGCTGAAATTGTATTCGTTAAATATACACGCATTTTCTCTTTTCTTATCGTCAGAGGAAGACGTCAATTCACTGGCTCAGTTGTCTATAAATGTATTAATTTACTCGCGACTCGCAAAGGCAGAGGGAAACAAACTCTTAGAGAAACCACGACTCCATGCAAGCCAGGGAGACCAATGAAAACCATATACTACATATACAAGTTTCTATAGGAGTCGGTAAAACGGAATTTCTGTCAGGTAGATTCATACATTCGTTTGAACTGTTGCCAGGTCGTTTTGTTACTTTCATTTGCGTTTCATTACCATCATGTCGTTTGCTCCCCAGGAATTGGTTTGGTTATATTTCTCTATGGGTTTGTTTTAATGGTCTATTAAATCGAAAACGATAAATAACTCTAGCCGGATTCTCGTTTGGAGTTTCAAATCATCAGTTTATGTTGCACGGTTATTTGGTTAATAATTTAGTGAAAAAACCCCAATAAACACTTTTTTCCTTTAGGGAAATATCCGAAAAAAATGTTTAATTTTATTTTTATTATTTTTCCCCTTCAAAAAAAAAAGATTAATTTTAATCGCTTTCAGAATATAAATCAAAAATATAAATAAATATATTACTTATAGATTTCACACTTTTTTGAAATATATTACTAGATCAAACTCCAACAACGGCCGACATTTTCCATTGATCCTTTACCCATTTCTTTTTTACTTTAACGACATTCACCGGCAATTACATGACATCCTTAAGTGAAAATCCCATCCAGGCTGATTCACAGAAAATGTACATTTAGTATTTATAAAATGTTTTTGTTAAAAATATTTGTTTTCTACGTCTCGATTTGACTAATGGCTATGACAAAATTATTTAAACTCCTTAAAAAATGTTTTAACCCTTTCATATCCTCATTATTTTCTGAGCACCGTCCATTCCAATCCCAATATAATTGCCCAAAAATAAAAAAAAATAAAAAATAAGATTAACGTACTGTAAATAATGTAAATAAATTTGGTCATCATTTTACATAGAAAGGATAGGAAAGGGTTAAATTAAATCTTTCAATTTATAAAATAATTAAAATTAAAATATAATTATAATTTATTTGTAAAAATCTATAAAAATATTTACGACCAATAACACTGGTCTACAAAATATTTTTTTGGTTTAATGTCTATTGGAAACAACAAAATTATTAAAACACGAAATAATTACATCTGGACCTGTAATTTTCATTAACGCTTGATTCAAATTTTGTTGGGGACATTTAATGCACCAATGATGTATATTACAATTCAAGCAGTTCGTTCTTTTTATGTTTCAGATCTGCCTCGGGTATCGTTCTGAACTCTAGTGATCCTGTATCTCGCATTATGGTAATTTATGAAAGTTATGTGTTACATCTTGCTATTTGTAGAATTAATTTAGCAGGAAGAGACTTAACTAATTATCTAATGAAAAATATGACAGACAAGGGATACAGTTTTACAACTACCACAAAAAGAGAAATTGTTCGAAATATTAAAGAAAAATTGTATTACATTGTTCTTGATTTTGAACAAGAAATTTAAATTGCTGGTTTTTCAATGTTACTTGAAAAGAGTTATGAAATACCAGATGATCAAGTTATTACCAATGAATATGAAAGATTCAGATGGCCAGAAGCTTTATCCCAGCAATCATTCTTGGAAATGGAAACTATGGTATTCATAAGATGACATATAACACCATGATGAAATGCGATATGTATATTCGTTAGGATTTATAAACAGTAAAACCTCTTCAAATCGGAAATTTTGGTTCGGAAAAAATTTCCGATTTAAGGAGGTTATAAATTATAGTAAAAATTATAATTAAATTGTTTTTTTAATAAAATTATTCATAGCTGTTTGTTTTTTTCTTGATTCTCAAACTTTAAGATACTCCTTTTCAATATCAGTTTCAATATCCATAACTTTCAACAATATAGAAAAGTGGTTTTTAATTGAAAATATACGAAAAGTTTCGAAATGTTTTTGCGATTCAGAGAGGTTTTACTATAGCAATAAAGCTTATCACGTGATTCGACAATGTATCCTGGTATTGCTGATCGTGTGCAAAAATAAATATCACCTTTGGTTCCTTCAACATCTATGAGAAATAAATACAGAAGTAATTATAGATATTCTTTTTAAATCAAAATTCTTTACGATATTTGATTTAGCTATTAATACTATCAAGTTGATAACTTATGAATCAAACAAATATACCATTTGCCAGTCTATTTCGTGTTTTTGCCAATGAATTTCGTTTTTTCATAAATATAGATAAAAGTATTTCTTTTAAATAAATAATAAAAATTAAACAATTATATTTTGTTTTTAATACAATATTAAATTAATTATGTTGTTGCATTTTTTATTTTGAATTTCAGTATATCTTAATCATCGTTAAATAGCCCATATGTCAGAAAATAGAAGAAATATTGATAAAATCAAATCTGTAACTTATGATAAAATTGCTAATGCATTTTCAAAAAAAATAAACAATATTGCTTCAATCCGATGCCATTTGGAATTCCTGTAGCTGCCGCTACTTGTCACAAACTAATGAATAAAGTGCTAAAATCATTAAATTATACTAAAACTGTAGTTTATCTCGATGACATTTTAATATTATAAGGAATTTTTTTCCAATTTCAACACTGATTATTTTTTCCATTGAATTCATTAAAAAGAGAGCTTGAAGACTATAAATCAATAATATATCGATGTTTGTTGATACTCATGAATTTTCGGCACTGCCTTTTTTAAGTGAATTGAAATTTTGAAAAATTGAAAATTGAATTGACATTTTAATATTCTCAAATAGTAAAGAAGAACAGATGCAAATAGATAAGAATGTATTCGAAAGAATTAAAGATTCGAAATACAAGTTAAGTAAAGAAAAATACCATTTCTTAAAAGAAAAACAAAACTTTTAGGTCATATTATAAATGCAAAAAGTACCAGAACAAATAACAGTAAAGTTAATGCAATTAAACTATTCGAAAGACCAAAGTGCTTCAAGAGATTGAGGAACTTTTGAGGACTCATCAATTATTATCAACAATTTATTGAAAAATATGCAAAGATGTGGTAGCAATCAAGCAAAATTAATGTGGACAAATGAATGTGAAACCTGATAAAATCACTAAACCTGATAACCTGATAAAATCGGGACGACTGGTCACCTTATGTGTGAGGTGTTTTCAGCTGAGAATTAAATGATTTATTAAGATAACTTTAAATGATAAATATGGACTATTAAAATAAGTTTTAAAATAATTTTTAAATTGAAAGAGATAAATTTTAAATAAATAAGTTTTTAAAAGAAGTAAATAATTTTTAAATAAATATATTTTAAATATCGAAGTTTTAATAAATGGTTTTGAAGATTAGGTAACTAGAAAATTAGATAAATTAGAAAACTAGATAAAATGAAGCTATCGGTTTTAATTATAACAACAGAAAGTGTTACCCAAAATATTATTTCTTGTTGGTTTGCGCGTTTCATTGTTTTTAATCATTCTTTTTAATTACTGATTAAGACATTTAATTCAAAAATAAACATTTTCCATTTCTGTCTAAATAATTTGGATTCAAAAAAAATTCATAAAAATACACGCCACTGTCAAACTAACGGATTGGTAGAATGATTTCACCGACCCCTGAAACGCCTTTTAGGTATTTTTCAATTGCATTAAATTGGTCAGATATATTTTTTTGTACTATTAGCCTTGCATAATACTATAAACTCTCCCATAGGTAATTCACCTACTGAGTTGCTTCTTGGAACCGGAGTAGATGGATTGGGCACCGCTGGCACAGGGCACCGCTAGCATAGTACCCCCCCCCCCNCAAAACTTTTCAAGGCCATTTTCAAGGTCATCTGAGTCATCCTATGACTCACCAAGGTCATCTTCAAGGTCGCATGACTCATCCAAGGTCATTGCCAAGGTCATATGAGTCATCGCGATGAGTCATCAAGGTCATATTATTATTTTTAAAAATATTATTATTTTTATTATTATTTTTAAAAATATTATTATTTTATTTTTAATTTTTTCAAAGTTCCCGCCAACGAAAATTATTCATCGATAGCTCATTTTAAGGCTCAATCCAAGACCTTTCGAATGAGCTATATATCTTGTTACTATTATTATTATTATTATTATTATTATTATTATTATTATTATTATTATTATTATTATTATTATTATTATTATTATTATTATTATTATTATTATTATTATTATTATTATTATTATTATTATTATTAATCTATATACTCCGAGTCTATATACTGCGAGTCTATCCGACATAATATTTTGTCCCCCTATGGGTAATGCTCACAAGGGTACTGGTCAAGCTCAACAAATCAACAAATCAACAAACCATACATTTATTTAAACAATAAAATAATGTAAAATTAACAAAGGTAAACTAAATATTGATGTACTACTATTCGTCTTACATGTATATAGTATGATATTCATTAATCAGTGTTGAACAGGCTTGACACTTGCGAACATTCTTCTCGTGACACTTAGAACAAACAATTACGTGACCACACGGTAAATACAAAACTGAAACTCGATTTTCTTTACAAATTGAACAAGTTAAATACCTTTTCTTAATGTCGTTCAGTTTTTTCGTTAGCTTATTTTCAATCAAATCGGCTTTCGCTATCCATTCATAAATCAATCTACTATATCCAGGTTTCAACCTTAAATACATACAACTCCAAAAGTATTCATTCAGTGAATCATTGTTTACTGCTATTTTTTCTAAGTACATTAAATAACAAGATAACTTTAAAATGGATTTCTCATAATTAAATAAATCAAACAAATATTCAATAGAGGAATGTTTGAAAATCTTTAAAATATTTATGATTTGCTTATCACTGTAAGTATCATGATTATTTATAAAATCTTCAACAGTGTTGTTAAAAAATTTCAATGAAATTTTAGAATAGGTTGGACTTAATTTTTCCTTATTTCTAGTAGGACTTCCTTGCTATAAATGACATATATAAAAAAAATTGACAAAATAATAAAGTTACCAAATGTGTTACACATTCATCAGTTTTATTTGTAGAAATCATTAGTAATAAATTTCTTAATAACTAAATTACTTTTGTTTTTACATTTATAAAATTGTGATAGCCAATCAAAATAGAGCTTTCAAAATGTAGAAATTGTAACCATCAAATGTATAACAATAATAAGCATGACTAGTACCCTTGCAACCTGTTTAAAGTTTTATTATTATTATTATTATTATTATTATTATTATTATTATTATTATTATTATTATTATTATTAATATTATTATTATTATTATTATTATTTATATTATTATTATTATTATTATTAATATTATTATTATTATTAATATTATTATTATTATTATTAATATTATTATTATTATTATTATTATTATTATTATTTATATTATTATTATTATTATTATTAATATTATTATTATTATTATTATTATTATAGTCATCGATATAGCTGCATGCTCACTGCAGACTATATAAAAATCACCATTAAATATAAAAATTATAATAAAACAACAAATACTTGAAAAATTAAAAAAATCTGATTACAAATTTTTATTCAATATGTATATATAAATACAAGTTATAATACAAGTTTTTATACAATTTTTTATACAATTTTTTTTTATAAATCAAAATAAAAAGTTTTTTTCAATATATACAAGTTTTTATAAATCAAAATATAAAGTTTTTTTCTTTTCAATTTGCCCTATTTCAATTTGATCTTCGTCCCATTCGCTGTCGTCAAAACTGGGACTTGGAGCTGGACCGAATTCCTCATCATATTCGCTTAATTCATCAACTCCTAAATAGTGCCCAAATGCGTAACTTATGTTTTTGCCTAGCCACGCGCGCTTATCATCATTATTACTTAGGGCAATTTTCGAATTTTTGAAAGTAAAAAGTTGGTGATTTCTAGTACCTATTCTAGTCTGCGGTACAGAAATCACCTGATTTGAATTAAAGCAATTTAGATATGTTTCATGATTTATTGATGTCCCAGATAATTTAACCCCCTTCGCTTTTACCGTTTCCTTACTACCTAAAAGACTATAACATTTAGGGCGTAAGAAAACCCATTCGGAATAACCTAATCCCTTGCTCTCATCTTTAAACTTCCCGATGACAGAGTCAAGGTTCCTATTATACAAGGGGTGTGTTGGATCGTAATTTGACGTATCCAATAAATTATCCGAGATCATCTGAGGTAATAAAGTTGTTAATTTTAAATTTTTTATTTCTAGAAAAAAGCTGTCGGTATCACCGGCAATAATATTTATAATACATTTATATTGTCGTCTGTACTTCTCCAAATCAATATATTGGAGCTGGTACATCCGCAGTTTAGACAGATCTAGTACTGTTTGACCAATGTAGCTAGGTCTGTCTAAACAAATTGAATCTTTTTCCAAATGTGCCGCAATCAGATCGTGATCGATTCTTATAGACTTTCTGAAAGTCGGCTTTGAGGAGTATACTATCATCTTTTCGGATGAATTACACAACCTCAAATTCTTTCTTTTTTTCAGATTTTCAACGGATTTACCGTACAGACTGTTATTATACAATTTAAACAAGTCCCTATATATTTCGCTACTAGACTGAGATCGTAAAGTGGTGTTGGTGTCTATGTACGATTTAAAGATAGGTCCTTGTTTAAACTTTATACATCTATGAATATTTACAACCACCGCACCTAATTCTATATACAATTTGAGAAGCCTCCAATGAAGAACATAGTTCCTCTTTGGCCAATGCGTAAGCATAAGCTTCTCAACTTTTGAATTAGGCGGGCACAACTTTTCCGGCGCAAGCGGAAAATCATTCAAAAAGTCATGTACACATTCCGGAATATCGATATCGACCTCCATAGTATACCCATATGGAAGGTTATCAATATCCGTGTTCATACATTCAAGTAAAACATCATTCAAATTTACATTCACCCAAGAAAAATCACCATACGGAAGATTTTGGCTAAGAGCCCAACCATACAGATTATTTATATCAATGTACAATAATTCTGTATCATCTGAAGTAGCCGTGTAATGTTTGTTAACAAATGTTAACCCACCCCGGATACCTCCCTCATAGAAATTATACATTTCCATGTCCTGCAAAAGTTCTATTGGTTCCGTTAATGTCATAAGCGCTGAGGCCCATGACATACCGGGAATCCCGTAGAAATTAAGAGGATCCAGACCATTGTAAGCAATTGCCTTACCGCGGAATTGCTGAAAATAGTCTGCGAGGTATACGTCCAATTTTAGGTAGATTAACATATAATCTAACAAATTATTACAGTTATGCTGACTCCAAATTAGTTGAGCCTCAGCGTACTGATCTTCCGTAACATCAGACCAAATAGGAGGTAATTCTAAAGTCGATTCAAGAACATCTAAAGAAGTAGCGAAATCATATGGAAAGATACCTTTAGAGTGAATCATCGACCCTTGAAAGACAGACGAAGTTAACGGAAAAGTAGTCAAAGTTTTCACAGCTTTTGCTAAAGAACAATTAACAAATTGCATGCTGTCAATAAAACGAACAGGCAATTTGTTAATATATGCAATTAAAGATATAAATTTTTCTGTAGAGGTAGGTATAATATTAAGTTCCCAAAGGGGAAAATCACTGAGACCATGTTTTAAAATATGGTGGAGGTCATAGCCTCGTAAATTATGAAAGACAACAGGTAACAATTTATTAATCCTGCGAGAGACATTACATTTCCTACATGCCACTCCGACATATCTACCTGTAAAATGGCAATGATCTCTCACAGGATTAATAATAGCTTTTTTACACAAATAACAAATAGTGCTAGATCGAAAGGCACGCTCCTGAGCAAAAGACAAAGTAGACATGCCTTTATGACCTTCAAGTTCATAATATGGCAGGACAATTGTGACAGCAATTTCCTCCACTTTCCTCAAAAAATCCAAAATACAATTAGGTCCAAAAAAATAATAATAAAATTTAGTGTTTGTATAATTATTAATTAATAAAAGACCTGCTGATATGGGTAAATGTATTTGATGATATGTTTCATGTTCTGGTAAAACCGATTCAAAATCGGCATAAATTACGAAGGGAGGTGTAACGGTTTTTGCGTAATCTGTGAATAATAAATCCTTATTTTTAGGAAGTGTATACAAGGTTGTGCCAGTCTGATTTTTACAGCATAGAGCAACATGCTGATCGAAAGCATTCTTATATCTAAAGCCATTTAAACAATGTGGGCACCAGTTACACCTTATTTGAACATTTACATTTTCATTTAAATGGCAATTCATTAATTTGTCCAAGTCTGTCACTGCCGTATAATGATATTTATCTTTATTACTCAAAAGTAATAAATAAATCGGCCTACCATCTATAACCTTGGAGCGATGTACTATATTAAGATGAGGGTGGTGAGCTACATAATCCTGAGAAATATCACAATCAGAACTGGCTGGATTATACGAAAGAACGTTTATGCTTAAGTTTAAATCACGATTTTTCCTTTCAAATTTGGGGATGTTACATAGCCTCATCGGGCAATCTGTGTCTTCGTCATAATTTAATAGAGGTAAAAATTCTATATATTTGGCGGCTCTTTGGTGATTACGACCTATTTCTTCTCTTTTTAAAAGTGCAAGAATGCTATATAAGAAACACTTATGGTCGTTGTTTTTAACATTCATTATTGCATGTTTTAATTTTAATGCAGATGGGGTTTTTATATAGCTATGTCCGGATAATCAGTAGAGGGATAGCGGCCCACTAAACCAGCGGCCCTCTGGGACAAAGACATACCCCCTCCCCCCCCCTCCCCCCGCAATTTTAAATTTTTTTTTCAAGGTCAAATTTTAAACAAAGACATATGACTCATCAAGGTCATTGAAACAAAGACCGTGGCTCACCCGATGACTCATTCAAGGTCATATGACTCATCCGATGACTCATTCAAGGTCATATGACTCATCCGATGACTCATTCAAGGCCATATGACTCATCAAGGTCAAGGTCATGTTTTAAGGTCAAGGTCATATTCAAATTTCCAAAGGTCAAATAAGGCCAAACCTTCACCCAAGGGTATCATTCGAAAGGTATTTGAGAGGTAAATATGATGGTCAAACCCTCGAAGGTGAATGGCGGGTCCTTGGCCTTCAAAGGGTACAAAACCTTTGAATTTTTTCAAACTTTATAATATATATATCAGTCGAAAGGTATTTGAGAGGTCTATCTAATGGTCATATCCTCGAAGGTGTATGGTTGGTCAATAACCTTCAAAGGGTCAAAAACCTTCGAATTTTTTCAAACTTTATAATATATATATCAGTCGAGAGGTATTTGAGAGGTAAGTATGATGGTCATACCCTCGAAGGTGTATGGTGGGTCCTCGGCCTTCAAAGGGTCAAAAACCTTCGATTTTTTTCAAACTTTATAATATATATATCAGTCGAAAGGTATTTGAGAGGTCTATCTAATGGCTATACCCTCAAAGATATATGGTGGGTCAATAACCTTCAAAGGGTATCCAAAATTAAATATTTTTCAAATCATATAATATATATATATCATTCAAAAGGACTTTTGATGGTGAGTTCGAAGGTCCAAGGGTCGAAGGGTCCAAGGTTCAAAAATTAGAAACCTTATAATATACATATCAAACAAACAAAAAAGTACTCATCGATGACTCATTTATTTCTTGAACAAACTCATCATTTTCAGAACAAAGACAATGACGCGCCCATGGGATTTATTATTTATTACTATCAAATGTATTATTATTATTATTATTATTATTATTATTATTATTATTATTATTATTATTATTATTATTATTATTATTATTATTATTATTATTATTATTATAATTATTATTATTATTATTATTATTATTATTATTATTATTATTATTATTATTATTATTATTATTATTATTATTATTATTATTATTATTATTATTATCATTATTATTATTTTTATTAAAAAATGTTTAAACTTGAAAACTATCACATGTTTTCAAAATAATAATAAAAATACACATATTAAAAGATGTTATTATTACGATTATTAAAAATGATTAAATTTGAAAACTATACATCAATTAAAAATAAAAATGAACACATTAAAAGTCTAGTTTTTAAAGAAGATATATTTAATAATAGTCGTCATCCTCATCATCAGTTAATATAATATCGTCTATATCAACATCTATATCGATACTATCATCGAAATCTGGGCTGAAACCTCCACAAAGCGGTCCAACTTCCTCTAATATTTGATCACTCTCATCGAAATCTGGACTGAAACCTACAGAGAGCGGTCCAACTTCATCCAATACTTGATCATTATCTACAGCATCAACCCCAAAATAATGCCCAAATGCGATACTATTATTTTTCCCCACCCATAATCGCTTGTCATCGTTATTTGTCAATGCGATTTTACTATTTTTGATGGTATATAGTTGGTGGTTCCGCGTCCCTATCCTAGTTTGCGGCACTGCAATTTCTACGTTGTTATTGTAGCAGTCTAAATATGACTGGTGCCCAATCTCTGTCCCCATTAACTTCACCCCTTTAGCCCTCATAGTATCTTTGACACCTAATAAACTATAGCACTTAGGTCTTAAGAAAACCCATTCCTTATACCCGAGACCTTTGCTTTCATCTTTAAATTTTCCTATCACAGAATCAAGGTTTCTCGAGTATAAGGGGTGTGCGGGATCATAATTAGAGGTATCTAGAAGATTATCTCTTATCATTGCCGGCAAAAGAGTGTCTAGCTTACAGTGTTTAACCTCAAGAAAAAACGAATCAGTATCGCCGGCAACGATATTTATATCACATAAGAATTCGGATCTATATTTTGCCAATTCATTATATTGCAGTTGATACATGCGTAGTTTAGACAGGTCTAGCACTGATTGGCCTATGTAGCTAGGCCTGTCTAAACATATAATATCTTTATTAAGATGAACCGCAATCAGATCATCCGCTATTTTAATTGATTTTTTGAAAGTTGGTTTGGAGGCGTATACAATCATCTTTGCTGATGAATTGCATAGCCTCAAATTCATACGTTTTTTCAAATTCTCTACTGATTTACCATAGAGACTATTATTGAATAATTTATATAGATCTCTATACAGTTCACATGTTGATTTTGAACGTAAATTAGTATTTCGATCTATATATGTTTTGAAAATTGTTGATTGTTTAAATTTAATTGCTCTATGTACATGCTCAACTTCCGCACCTAATTCTATATACAGCTTGAGAAGCCGCCAATGAAGAACATGGTTCTTCTTAGGCCAATGCGTGAGCATAAGCTTCTCAACCTTTGAATTAGGTGGACACATTTTTTCCGGAGCAAGCGGAAAATCATTCAAATATTCATGCACACGATTAGGGATATTGATGTCTACTTCCATAGTATAACCATATGGAAGGTTTTCAATATCTGCATTCACGCATTCACTCAACACATCATTCAGATTTTCATACACCCAAACAAAGTCACCATACGGAAGATTTTGGCTAAGAGCCCAACCATATAAATTATTTATATCTATATACAAAAGTTCTGTATCTTCAGAACTTGCTACATAATGTTTGTTAACAAATGTTAACCCGCCCCGTATTCCACCTTCGTAGAAATTATACATTTCCATATCCTGTAGAACTTCTATAGGTTCCTGTAATGTCATGAGTGCTGACGCCCATGACATACCTGGAATTCCATAGAAGTTTAGAGGTTCAAGGCCGTTATAAGCAATTGCTTTGGCACGGAATTGCTGAAAATAATCTGCCAAGAGGAATACGTCCAATTTAAGGTACGTTAACATATAGTCTAACATTGTTTCGCAATTTTGCTGAACCCAGATTTCTTGGGCGATAGCATATTCTTCATTAGATACAGAACTCCAAATCGGTGGTAATTCATGAGTAGATTCAAGAATTTCGAGTGATGTTGCAAAGTCGTAAGGAAATATGCCCTTTGCTCTCACAATACTACCATCAAAAACAGAAGAAGTTAAAGGTAAATCTGAAAGAGTTTTAACTGCCTTTGCTAACGATGAGTTAACAAATTGCATACTGTCGATAAAACGAACAGTCAATTTGTTAATATTTACAATCAAGGATATAAATTTTTCAGTGGTGGTCGGAATGATATTTAATTTCCAAGATGGAAAATCATTCAAACCATACTTTAAAATGTGATGTAAGTCATACCCCTTCAAATTATGAAAGACAATGGGTAACTGTTTGTTTATTCTCCTAGAAACATTGCAATTTCTACAGGCAGCACCAAGATACTTACCTGTGAAATGATCATGGTCCTTAACCTTATCTTTTATAAAATATTTACAGAGATAACAAGTCCTACAGTTGTTGAACTCCCGTTCCTCATTGAAAGACAGAGTATTAATGAATTTTCTACCATGAATTTCATAATACGGGAGGACAATTGTATAAAACTATGGCCAGCTAATCGACTTATAGGGTAAAATGTGGTCAAAATAAAATCAAGTTCCTTAATCTTTACAACCCTCCATCCGCTACCTAAATAAGTAAATTTTTCAATTTTCTCATTTAATCGACTCACACCATCGATAAGAAAATTGTCGGAAAAAACACTCGCACTATTTGAAAAGAAATTATCTTTAATTTCTCCATCTTTTTCAAATTGAATAAGAACTGTAAACTGGACTTTTACAGATCCCATCTTTTCAATTTCCACATTAATTTTATTTATAATTTTATCCGTAAGGGAGATTTGAATTAAGTTTTTATGTTCTAAATCAAATCGAATATTTTTACGGGAACCCTTTAAATCTATCTCTATTTCAGGTTCATCATTTATATCTATTTGAATATTTTCTATATTGTTTATCGAACCCCCTATTTGGGTATTTAATAATTCAGATTCATCATCACTTATCACGATGGTTGATAATTTTATAATTTTAGTAGGGATACACGGAACAGTATTTACAGCAGGTCTTTTAGATTTTTTATTATTTCGATTATTTGTATTATTATTTGTATTATTATTATTATTATTTGTATTATTATTTGTATTATCTATATTTCTATTATTTGTATTATTAATATTTCCATTATTTGTAATATTATTATTATTTGTACTATTTCCATTATTTGAATTATTATTATTTGTATTATTTCGGTTATTTGTATTATTATTTATATTATTTGTATTATTTCGGTTATTTGTATTATTATTTCTGTTATTGTTATTATTATTATTATTATTATTATTATTATTTCTGTTATTATTGTTATTATTATTATTATTATTATTATTATTATTATTATTATTATTATTATTATTATTATTATTATTATTATTATTATTATTATTATTATTATTATTATTATTATTATTATTATTATTATTATTAATATTATTATTATTTGTATTATTATTCTTATTAGTTTTCGCATAAACTATATTAAAAAGGGTCTTTTATTCAATACAAATTGATTTAAGTGGGTGTAATGCCCCTTATAAAAATCTATGTATTTTAAATCTTGGGCAGTTTCGCATTTGGGGCAAATAAAAAAGTTGGTGCCATAGAATCTATGACCATAGTAAAGCTTCATTACTTTATGGCATGCAGAGCTATGTCCAATTGAGGATTGACAATATCCGTTGATATAGTTTGCCTAATAAATTTTTAAAAATAATTAAATTACAATCTAAAATTTTTGAATATATATATCATTTCGATTGTATTTGTTCAAAAATAACATTAATTAATACATTTTATTAGACTAATATAATTTACATAAAATATCTATATATTTATTGTTATAAATCTATAACAGTTATTGATATTTATTTCATTTCTAATAAAAAAAAACGTAAAAATGAAATAAATATTAATAATTGTAAAATAATCTGAAATTGGTAATTGTAAACTAAAATGAATCATATGAATTATTATTAATATTATTAATATCATAGGTTGGTAGTCGCATGCTGAATGCAAACTATGTGAAAGATATAAATTATTATTAACATCATTATTATTATCATTATCATATTATTATTATTATTATTATTATTATTATTATTATTATTATTATTATTATTATTATTATTATTATTATTATTATTAGTATTAGTATTTTTATTTGAGAAGAGATGTAGATGCATGCTCACTGCAAACTACTTTTATTGGGATAATTATTATTATTATATGAGAAGAGATGTAGATGCATGCTCACTGCAAGCTACATTTATTTGGGGCAATTATTATTATTATTATTATTATTATTATTATTATTATTATTATTATTATGATTATTATTATTATTATTATTATTATTATTATTATTATTATTATTATTATTATTATTATTATTATTATTATTATTATTATTATTCTATGACAGATTTGTTACATGTATTAATTTGTTAAAATATTATTATCAATTTATGATTTATAAAGATTTAATTACTTATCAAATAAAGTTTTTGAATAATTAATCATTTAAATTAATACATTTAACGAAGTGTTTTAGTAAAAATTTGTTAAATATTATAAAAAATAAATTAAAAAATGCTAACATTTCCATTCCATATCGGAATCAGAATCATCTTCTAATTCATCCCGCATAGGGGCATCCCCAATATCAGTGGGGGCATCAGAATCATCAACTGCATTTGCAATAAATGTGTAGGCATCAGGTTCATTGACGACATTTCCAATATCAGTGGGGGCATCAGAATCATCAACTGCATTTGCAATAAATGTGGATGCATCAGATTCATTGACGACATTTCCAATATCTGTGGGGGCATCATCGACGATATTATTAATTACTCCTTCATTTGTAACTATATTTGTTTCATTATCTGAAGTTCCTTTTTAAATATATTTAATAAATAATATAAAACTTACCACTGTCATCACTAATAATGATTTCTTCATCATCGGTTATAATAATAATTTCATTATCTTCCATAAGATTAATTTCATCTAAATTTTAATAATTTAATAAATAAATAAATAATTTAATTTACCATCATCATCGTCACTAATAATAATTGGGGCATCGTCCATATTATTTTCTGTTTCGGTAACTTCGTACCATAAATTAGCTAAATGTGAATAAAATAATAATAAATAAAGGAAAAAAAAAATTTACCGTTTTCTCCAGCCAACATTGCTCTTAAAATATTATTTTGATTATTCATTTTGAAATTGTTGATAATTGTTTTGTTTGCAAATTTGTAAAAAAATATTTTTTAAAAGTGACAAATTTGGAATTGGATTATGGAAGGTCAATGAAAATATACTGAGAAGTGGCATGGATATTTATTAATATTTTTTAAAGTTATTTCATAAAATTCATAAAATTCATAAATTTCATAAAAATTAATAAAATGTTCACTTTAATAAAAAATAATTCTAAAACTTATTTTAACAATTTTGAATTTTATTATTAATTTATCACAGAATAATAAATAATTTCCTCACTTTAATGAAGATTCTTACCACCTGAGAATAATATTGTTAATTTATCTCGGTGTTATTAAAATTATCTTTCGACTTTACGCTTCTTACCATTTTAGAATAAGATTTTTTATCAAAATTTGTGTTAATTTGACTGATTCAATTTGATGGAGTTATTGTTAATTCGTTTTATTATATATATACTCTGAATTTATCCGACAAGATATTTTCTCCCTCTATGGATACTGTTCACAATTGGTACTGCTCGTAAGCGTACTGGTCGTAAAGGTACTGGTGTGTTTTAATGATTTTATTTAGACAAATTTTTGGTTATTATTTAGCATTAAATTCATTGGTAATTTTTAGAGTTAGCGGGATTTTATTAACATTATTACTAACCTTTTTGTGAATAATTGAAAGAATATTTTAAAATTTAAGGTTTTAGTGTTAATTTTAAGACAAATTTAATTAATTCCTTATTGATTTGCTATATTTTATTGACTTGTTTTTAAATTTAATTTTAAATAAAAATTATTTTTAATGACATTTAGGTTAATAATTAGAGTTTTTACAATAATCAAGTGATTATTATTTAATTTTTATGTTGACTTTGTATTGAATTTGACTAAATAATTTTTTCATATATTTTCTACGAATATTGATGAACTTTTAAATATTGAAAATCTAAAGTTGAAACCAGCTAATTTTATCATGGTGATATATTTGAAATCTACTTGAAAATTATTGTAAAATATACTGAAATTTGTGATTTTGAAAGATATATCACGTTATAATTGCTATATAATTGGCTGAATCGATGAAGAATTATGATCAATCAATATATTTCATCTCTAGTTAGGTATTTGATGGTAAATGTGGTGAAATATTTGTAGAAAATATTGATTTTAGTGAATTTGATCTTTTAGCGGGCTCTCACTACATGAATTTAGATACTAATTATTTCAATGGAAGGATGTCTGTAACAATTAAATAAAATTCATATTTTGAAGAATTTCCTATGGATTTTAAGAGAATTGATATATTAAAGTCGGTTGGATTTAGTGAAGGTTCGGTTAAGATGGTAATATATGATTTTAAGGGGTGTTTAAAATGGTAGAAATATTTGGTGAGGGATCGGTTAAGGTGGTCATGTTTTGAAATCTCTATTTAAATCGACAATGTTCTTATTGGTAAAATTTTAAAGGGAAATAGTCAGTATTTAGCTATGAATTAATAAAAATTCCAGTGAAATTATATCGTTTTAGAGGTTTATTAGGTTATGATGAATGTTATTGCACAGTAATTTAGATTTATGTTTTAGAACCAGTTTTTTATTAATTATCCACTGTTTTATTAAGTTGTTTAGAATAAATGATCAATTTACTTGGTTTTGATAATGAAATATTTGGATTCTTTAGAATTAATGGGGATTGATATCAAAGGTTATTGCTTTAAATTATTTTATTTAAGAAGTTATTTTATTCATTGTGAGAATATCAGTGACAAAACTTGAGAAATATTGACTTAAAAGTTGGAAATTGACAACAGCTAAAGAAAATTGATCTTTATTGAAGGAATTTTATGATTTTAATTTGATTTCTAGAAATTAAATCGGTTGAATATTAAGGGTAAAATCTATTGAAGGAATATTGTTATCGGATGGATAAATCTTTCAATGATATTTTGCTAAATTACCTTTGTTAAATATTATTTTAAATGACTAAAAAAGAGAAAATTAACCAATATTCTTAAATTATTCACACAAAATATCCATGTTTTGGTAAAAGTTACTCAAAATTCCCAATTTAAAAATGTTAACCATATATTTCTCACAAAGATATATTACACCCAATGATCATCTCATTAAATTAGAAAAGAATTGTAACCCTATATTTCTAACTAATAAGCACCTTAATTGGTTAAATGATAACCAAATGATCATGTTTCTATTATGACTCCTTTTTGACTCGAACAAAGACAGAAATTTACTCCAAATGATAGACTTTCTACCAAAATTATCAATGAATATATGTTGTTATTAATGATTATGCATTTCTCACTAAATTACCTAAGAATTTTTAACTAATATACATATGCCTTAATTAATATACCCTTGCGACATGTTGAATGTGACCAGTACCCTTACGACAAATACACATAGGGGAACAGAATATTTTGTCGGATAAATTCAGACTATATATATAAAAACTTACAATATGCTATGGTTTTTATTGATTAATTTGTTGTATATTGCATTGATACATCAAAATGTTAGATAATATTTATAAATTAACTAAAAAATACACAAAAATACTATATAACCTAAGAATTCTGTTATGTTTCTAGTTAAATAATTGGTATATGTATCAACTATATAAAAATTGTTATGAATCCAAGAATATTTTAATTAAATGGTACGACCAAAAACATGGATTTCTAACTAAATTGGTAAATTTATCTGGAAATATTTTACTTGCTATATATTTAAAATAACCTTTCACTAAATTGCCTAAATATTTGCTATATGGTATTGTTAAATAAAATAATCATAATAATGAAATTAAAAATAATAATATTATGTCAGGGTATGAAAAATAATATAATTGTATGACTAATAAATTTGCAATACAAGTGCATAATTAACAAAGACTTTGCAATAAATGGGCATGATTAACAAAGACATTAGAAATATTATCTTTGCATTATGTCGAAGATGATTATGGCAGTAATATCAGAGGAGAATGAATGGACAGAAAAAAGCAGCATTATGAATATTTCATGAATTGTAAATTTCCATATATATAAATAGCACTATTTCAAAAATTAATACAAATATTAAAACAAAATGAATTAATAATGAATATGTTTTAATCAAAAGGTATTAAAATAAAACAATAAATTTATAAAAACAAATTAAAACATTTATTTACGAAACAATAATAACCAATACTACTGTAACACACAATGTCAACTTTAAAATATTGGTTAGGGTTTCTTCGGCTTTTCCAGCATCTTCATGGGTCTTGAGAAGATCTTTTTCCCATTTTGATGAACTCATGGGTATATTTCATTCTGAATAATTTAAAATAATATTATAAATACCAAACCATCCATCATATCATCAACATTTGGTAGTTGCGCCCAATATATTTAATTACCAAGATGATTTCATATTATTTAATGTTTGAAAATTTTCTACATTATAGTACCGTCATTATGTATGGTAATAATTCATTTGACTTTGATATTGTATTGATTTGTATTGAGAACTTACATGTATATAGTATTATATTCATTAATCAGTGTTGAACAGGTTTGACAATTGTGAACATTCTTCTCGTGACACTTAGAACAAACAATTACGTGACCACACGGTAAATACAAAACCGAAACTTGATTTTCTTTACAAATTGAACAAGTTAAATACCTTTTCTTAACATCGTTCAGTTTTTTCCGTTAGCTTATTTTCAATCAAATCGGCTTTTGCTATCCATTCATAAATCAATCTACTATATCCCGGTTTCAACCTTAAATACATGCAACTCCAAAAGTATTCATTCAGCGAATCGTTGTTTACCACTGTTTTTTTTCTAAATACATTTAATAACTAGATAACTTCAAAATGCATTTATCATAATTAAATAAATCAATCAAATATTCAATAGAGGAATGTTTGAAAATTTTTAAAATATTTATGATTTCCTTATCAGTGTAAGTATCATGATTATTTATAAAATCTTCAACTGTGTTGTTAAAAAATTTCAATGAACGCTTATCTTCGGAATAGGTTGGACTTAATTTTTCCTTATTTCTAGTAGGATTTCCTTGCTATAAATGACATATATAAAAATATTGACAAAATAATAAAGTTACCAAATGTGTTTTGTGATTTACACAATCATATTCAACAGTTTTACTTATCAGTAATAAATAAATTTTTTAATAACTAAATTACTTTTGTTTTTACATTTATAAAAATTGAGATAGTCAATCAAATTAGCGTTTTCAAAATGTAGAAATTGTAACCATGGTTAAACCTTCAAATGTCTAAGTAACATCATATTGTATAACAATAATAATATGCATGACTAGTACCCTTGCAAAATGTTGAGTGTGAGCAGTACCCATAGGGGGACAATATATTTTGTCGGATAGACTAGGAGTATATATAATAATAATAATAATAAAAATAATAATAATAATAATAATAATAATAATAATAATAATAATAATGATAATAATAATAATAATAATAATAATAATAATAATAATAATAATATACTTTGAAAATAAATAATAAGAAATTTGAAAATAATAATAATAGTAATAATAATACTAATAATACTAATAATATTAATAATAATAATAATAATAATAATAATAATAATAATAATAATATTTTGAAAATAATAATATGACCTTGAAAATAATAATATTTTGAAAATAATAATATGACCTTGAAAATAATAATATTTTGAAAATAATAATATGACCTTGAAGATAATAATATTTTGAAAATAATAATATTTTGAAAATAATAATATGACCTTGAAGATAATAATATTTTGAAAATAATAATATTTTGAAAATAATAATATGACCTTGAAAATAATAATATTTTGAAAAATAATAATATGACCTTGAAAATAATAATATTTTGAAAATAATAATATTTTGAAAATAATAATATTTTGAAAATAATAATATGACCTTGAAAATAATAATATTTTGAAAATAATAATATGACCTTGAAAATAATAATATTTTGAAAAATAATAATATGACCTTGAAAATAATAATATTTTGAAAAATAATAATATGACCTTGAAAATAATAATATTTTGAAAAATATTAATATGACCTTGAAAATAATAATATTTTGAAAAATAATAATATGACCTTGAAAATAATAATATTTTGAAAAATATTAATATGACCTTGAAAATAATAATATTTTGAAAAATATTAATATGAACTTGAAAATAATAATATGACCTTGAAAATAATAATATTTTGAAAAATATTAATATGAACTTGAAAATAATAATATGACCTTGAAAGTAATAATATTTTGAAAAATAATAATATGACCTTGAAAATAATAATATTTTGAAAATAATAATATTTTGAAAATAATAATATTTTGAAAATAATAATATGACCTTGAAAATAATAATATTTTGAAAAATAATAATATGACCTTGAAAATAATAATATTTGAAAAATAATAATATGACCTTGAAAATAATAATATTTTGAAAAATATTAATATGACCTTGAAAATAATAATATTTTGAAAAATAATAATATGACCTTGAAAATAATAATATTTTGAAAAATATTAATATGAACTTGAAAATAATAATATGACCTTGAAAATAATAATATTTTGAAAAATATTAATATGAACTTGAAAATAATAATATGACCTTGAAAGTAATAATATTTTGAAAAATATTAATATGACCTTGAAAATAATAATATTTTGAAAATAATAATATTTTGAAAATAATAATATTTTGAAAATAATAATATGACCTTGAAAATAATAATATTTTGAAAATAATAATATGACCTTGAAAATAATAATATTTTGAAAATAATAATATGACCTTGAAAATAATAATATTTTGAAAAATAATAATATGACCTTGAAAAAAATAATTTTTTGAAAAATAATAATATGACCTTGAAAATAATAATATTTTGAAAAATAATAATATGACCTTGAAAATAATAATATTTTGAAAAATATTAATATGACCTTGAAAATAATAATATTTTGAAAAATAATAATATGACCTTGAAAATAATAATATTTTGAAAAATATTAATATGACCTTGAAAATAATAATATTTTGAAAATAATAATATTTTGAAAAATAATAATATGACCTTGAAAATAATAATATTTTGAAAAATAATAATATGACCTTGAAAATAATAATATTTTGAAAAATATTAATATGACCTTGAAAATAATAATATTTTGAAAAATAATAATATGACCTTGAAAATAATAATATTTTGAAAAATATTAATATGACCTTGAAAATAATAATATTTTGAAAAATATTAATATGAACTTGAAAATAATAATATGACCTTGAAAATAATAATATTTTGAAAAATATTAATATGAACTTGAAAATAATAATATGACCTTGAAAATAATAATATTTTGAAAAATATTAATATGACCTTGAAAATAATAATATTTTGAAAATAATAATATTTTGAAAATAATAATATTTTGAAAATAATAATATGACCTTGAAAATAATAATATTTTGAAAATAATAATATGACCTTGAAAATAATAATATTTTGAAAAATAATAATATGACCTTGAAAAAAATAATTTTTGAAAAATAATAATATGACCTTGAAAATAATAATATTTTGAAAAATAATAATATGACCTTGAAAATAATAATATTTTGAAAATAATAATATGACCTTGAAAATAATAATATTTTGAAAATAATAATATTTTGAAAATAATAATATTTTGAAAAATAATAATATGACCTTGAAAATAATAATATTTTGAAAAATAATAATATGACCTTGAAAATAATAATATTTTGAAAAATATTAATATGACCTTGAAAATAATAATATTTTGAAAATAATAATATGACCTTGAAAATAATAATATTTTGAAAAATATTAATATGACCTTGAAAATAATAATATTTTGAAAAATAATAATATGAACTTGAAAATAATAATATGACCTTGAAAATAATAATATTTTGAAAAATATTAATATGAACTTGAAAATAATAATATGACCTTGAAAATAATAATATTTTGAAAAATATTAATATGACCTTGAAAATAATAATATTTTGAAAATAATAATATTTTGAAAATAATAATATTTTGAAAATAATAATATGACCTTGAAAATAATAATATTTTGAAAATAATAATATGACCTTGAAAATAATAATATTTTGAAAAATAATAATATGACCTTGAAAAAAATAATTTTTTGAAAAATAATAATATGAACTTGAAAATAATAATATTTTGAAAAATAATAATATGACCTTGAAAATAATAATATTTTGAAAAATAATAATATGACCTTGAAAATAATAATATTTTGAAAATATTAATATGACCTTGAAAATAATAATATTTGAAAAATAATAATATGACCTTGAAAATAATAATATTTTGAAAAATATTAATATGACCTTGAAAATAATAATATTTTGAAAAATATTAATATGAACTTGAAAATAATAATATGACCTTGAAAATAATAATATTTTGAAAAATATTAATATGAACTTGAAAATAATAATATGACCTTGAAAATAATAATATTTGAAATAATAATATTTTGAAAATAATATGACCTTGAAAATAATAATATTTTGAAAATAATATATACCTTTGAAAATAATAATATTTTGAAAATAATAATATGACCTTGAAAATAATAATATTTTGAAAATATAATATGACCTTGAAAATAATAATTTTTTGAAAAATAATAATATGACCTTGAAAATAATAATATTTTGAAAAATAATAATATGACCTTGAAAATAATAATATTTTGAAAAATAATAATATGACCTTGAAAATAATAATATTTTGAAAAATATTAATATGACCTTGAAAATAATAATATTTTGAAAAATAATAATATGACCTTGAAAATAATAATATTTTGAAAAATATTAATATGACCTTGAAAATAATAATATTTTGAAAAATATTAATATGAACTTGAAAATAATAATATGACCTTGAAAATAATAATATTTTGAAAAATATTAATATGACCTTGAAAATAATAATATTTTGAAAATAATAATATTTTGAAAATAATAATATTTTGAAAATAATAATATGACCTTGAAAATAATAATATTTTGAAAATAATAATATGACCTTGAAAATAATAATATTTTGAAAAATAATAATATGACCTTGAAAAAAATAATTTTTTGAAAAATAATAATATGACCTTGAAAATAATAATATTTTGAAAAATAATAATATGACCTTGAAAATAATAATATTTTGAAAAATAATAATATGACCTTGAAAATAATAATATTTTGAAAATAATAATATTTTGAAAATAATAATATTTTGAAAATAATAATATGACCTTGAAAATAATAATATTTTGAAAAATAATAATATGACCTTGAAAATAATAATATTTTGAAAAATATTAATATGACCTTGAAAATAATAATATTTTGAAAAATAATAATATGACCTTGAAAATAATAATATTTTGAAAAATATTAATATGACCTTGAAAATAATAATATTTTGAAAAATATTAATATGAACTTGAAAATAATAATATGACCTTGAAAATAATAATATTTTGAAAAATATTAATATGAACTTGAAAATAATAATATGACCTTGAAAATAATAATATTTGAAAAATATTAATATGACCTTGAAAATAATAATATTTGAAAATAATAATATTTTGAAAATAATAATATTTTGAAAATAATAATATGACCTTGAAAATAATAATATTTGAAAATAATAATATGACCTTGAAAATAATAATATTTTGAAAAATAATAATATGACCTTGAAAAAAAATAATTTTTTGAAAAATAATAATATGAACTTGAAAATAATAATATTTTGAAAAATAATAATATGACCTTGAAAATAATAATATTTTGAAAAATAATAATATGACCTTGAAAATAATAATATTTTGAAAAATATTAATATGACCTTGAAAATAATGATATTTTGAAAAATAATAATATGACCTTGAAAATAATAATATTTTGAAAAATATTAATATGACCTTGAAAATAATAATATTTTGAAAAATATTAATATGAACTTGAAAATAATAATATGACCTTGAAAATAATAATATTTTGAAAAATATTAATATGAACTTGAAAATAATAATATGACCTTGAAAATAATAATATTTTGAAAAATAATAATATGACCTTGAAAATAATAATATTTTGAAAATAATAATATTTTGAAAATAATAATATTTTGAAAATAATAATATGACCTTGAAAATAATAATATTTTGAAAATAATAATATGACCTTGAAAATAATAATTTTTTGAAAAATAATAATATGACCTTGAAAATAATAATATTTTGAAAAATAATAATATGACCTTGAAAATAATAATATTTTGAAAAATAATAATATGACCTTGAAAATAATAATATTTTGAAAAATATTAATATGACCTTGAAAATAATAATATTTTGAAAAATAATAATATGACCTTGAAAATAATAATATTTTGAAAAATATTAATATGACCTTGAAAATAATAATATTTTGAAAAATATTAATATGAACTTGAAAATAATAATATGACCTTGAAAATAATAATATTTTGAAAATAATAATATGACCTTGAAAATAATAATATTTTGAAAAATAATAATATGACCTTGAAAATAATAATATTTTGAAAATAATAATATTTTGAAAATAATAATATGACCTTGAAAATAATAATATTTTGAAAAATAATAATATGACCTTGAAAAAAATAATTTTTTGAAAAATAATAATATGACCTTGAAAATAATAATATTTTGAAAAATAATAATATGACCTTGAAAATAATAATATTTTGAAAAATAATAATATGACCTTGAAAATAATAATATTTTGAAAAATATTAATATGACCTTGAAAATAATAATATTTTGAAAAATATTAATATGACCTTGAAAATAATAATATTTTGAAAAATATTAATATGAACTTGAAAATAATAATATGACCTTGAAAATAATAATATTTTGAAAATAATAATATGACCTTGAAAATAATAATATTTTGAAAATAATAATATGACCTTGAAAATAATAATATTTTGAAAAATAATAATATGACCTTGAAAATAATAATATTTTGAAAAATAATAATATGACCTTGAAAATAATAATATTTTGAAAAATATTAATATGACCTTGAAAATAATAATATTTTGAAAAATAATAATATGACCTTGAAAATAATAATATTTTGAAAAATATTAATATGACCTTGAAAATAATAATATTTTGAAAAATATTAATATGAACTTGAAAATAATAATATGACCTTGAAAATAATAATATTTTGAAAAATAATAATATGACCTTGAAAATAATTATATTTTGAAAATAATAATATGACCTTGAAAATAATAATATTTTGAAAAATATTAATATGACCTTGAAAATAATAATATTTTGAAAATAATAATATGACCTTGAAAATAAAATAATAATTATAAAGTTATAATAATAATATTAATACCCTTGCGACATGTTGAATCTGACCAGTACCCTTACGACAAATACACATAGGGGGACAGAATATTTTGTCGGATAAACTCGGACTATATAATAATAATAATATTGATTAAAACTTTGAAAATAATAATTTGAAAATAACATCTTCTGCGCGGGCGTTAATATCTTTCCCAATATTAATGATAAATTAAATTATTATGTAATCGATATTTAAAACAAAAAAAATAATATTTAATCAACGATTTAAATAAAATTAAATTATTACGTATTCGATAATTAAAACAAAAATTAAAATATTATTATATAATTAACGATTTAAATAAAATTAAATTAATACGTAATCGATAATTAAAGCAAAAATAAAAATAATATATAATCAACGATTTAAACAAAATTAAATTATTACGTATTCGATAATTAAAACAAAAAAAAAATAAAAATATTATTATAAAATCAACGATTTAAACAAAATTAAATTATTACGTATTCGATAATTAAAACAAAAAAATAAAAATATTATTATATAATTAACAATTTAAACAAAATTAAATTATTACGTAAACAAAAAATAAACCACTGGAACAAAAATAGATGTCTTTGTTACTAAAAATAGAACGACCTTGGCGAGTCATCGGATCAATGATCGGATCAAAAATGTTACTAAAAATATATTAAAGATGTTACTAAAAATAGAACGACCTTGGTGACTCAGCGACTAAGTCATTGTCTTTGTTTAAATTACCTTGATAATTAAAACTTGATGATAATAATAATAATATTAATAATAAATTTTGAAAATATCTTCGAAAATAATAATAATAATAAATAATATTGAAATTAATAATAATAAATAATAATAATACATTTGATAGTAATAAATAATAAATCCCATGGGCGCGTCATTGTCTTTGTTCTGAAAATGATGAGTTTGTTCAAGAAATAAATGAGTCATCGATGAGTACTTTTTTGTTTGTTTGATATGTATATTATAAGGTTTCTAATTTTTGAACCTTGGACCCTTCGACCCTTGGACCTTCGAACTCACCATCAAAAGTCCTTTTGAATGATATATATATTATATGATTTGAAAAATATTTAATTTTGGATACCCTTTGAAGGTTATTGACCCACCATATACCTTTGAGGGTATAGCCATTAGATAGACCTCTCAAATACCTTTCGACTGATATATATATTATAAAGTTTGAAAAAATTCGAAGGTTTTTGACCCTTTGAAGGCCGAGGACCCACCATACACCTTCGAGGGTATGACCATCATACTTACCTCTCAAATACCTCTCGACTGATATATATATTATAAAGTTTGAAAAAATTCGAAGGTTTTTGACCCTTTGAAGGTTATTGACCAACCATACACCTTCGAGGATATGACCATTAGATAGACCTCTCAAATACCTTTCGACTGATATATATATTATAAAGTTTGAAAAAATTCAAAGGTTTTGTACCCTTTGAAGGCCAAGGACCCGCCATTCACCTTCGAGGGTTTGACCATCATATTTACCTCTCAAATACCTTTCGAATGATACCCTTGGGTGAAGGTTTGGCCTTATTTGACCTTTGGAAATTTGAATATGACCTTGACCTTAAAACATGACCTTGACCTTGATGAGTCATATGGCCTTGAATGAGTCATCGGATGAGTCATATGACATTGAGTGAGTCATCGGATGAGTCATATGACCTTGAATGAGTCATCGGGTGAGCCACGGTCTTTGTTTCAATGACCTTGATGAGTCATATGTCTTTGTTTAAAATTTGACCTTGAAAAAAAAATTTAAAATGGCGGGGGGGAGGGGGGTATGTCTTTGTCCCAGAGGGCCGCTGGTTTAGTGGGCCGCTATCCCTCTACTATAATCTACTAACGGGTGCGTATTTCGTTAAAATAAAATCTATCTCTAAAATATTCATTACTCGCCACCCGCTTCCTAAATAGGTGAATTGCTCAATCTTTTCATTTAATTTGCTCACCCCCTCGTTTATAAAATTTGCTGAAAAAACTTGCGCATTGTTTGAAAAATAATTATCCCGGATCTCCCCATCTTTTTCAAATTTAATTAAAATTGCAAATTGAATTTTTACATTGCCCATCTTTTCTATTTCCTCTATTAATCTTTCTTCAATTTTTGAAGTTAGGGCTATTTTTACTAAGTTTTGATTTCTTATGTCAAATTTTAATGTTTTTCGCGATCCATTCAAATCGGATTCTACCATAGGTTCAAACAAAGAGCCGCCTATTTGACATATGTTGAAAGACGTTGAAGCTACACATTCATCATTGATGACTATCACTTCTTGTTGTGTAATGGGTGCTTGTTGTGTAATGGTTGCTTGTTGTGTAAACGATGTTGAAGCTACACATTCATCTTTGCTGATGACTATCACTTCAGGTCGCGATAATTTATTAGGAATATAATTTTTAATTAAACCAGCAGGTCTTTTAATTGAATCTTTTCTAATAATATTTATAGAATCTTTTTTAATAATATTTATAGAATCTTTAATAATATTTGAATCTTTAATAATAATATTTGAATCTTTAATAATATTTGAATCTTTAATAATATTTGAATCTTTTATAATATTTGAATCTTTTATAATAACATCTTTTTTAATAATATTTTTTTGCAAATTTTTTTGTAAATTATTTTCTAAATTTTTTTTTATTTAATTTTTTATTTATTTTTTTAAATAAAACATTTTTTGAAATCGAAAATTGCCCTAAGTGACTATGATGTTTATTAAAAAATTCCCTATATTTTATTTTTTCGCTAGTTACGCATTTGGGGCATATAAAAAAGTTGATAGAATTAAACTTTTTCCTATAGTATTTTCTCATCGTATGATGACATTGATTGTTATGACCAATTGACGATTGGCAATAATTTGGGTATAGTCTACCTGTTAAATAATAAAATTAAAGTTTTTTTTTTCTATATTGAAAACTAATTATTACATCTATAAGGATTTATCATCATTTGTTATATAGTTCATTTGAATTAAATAACAAATGATGATAAATCCTTATAGAAAATAGGTTAATATATTCGATAGAATATTAGAGAGATTTTAGTAGATGGGTCAGATTATTATTATATGAATATGTTAAATATTAGAGAGACTATAGTAGACGAGTTAGATTATTATTATTATTATTATTATTATTATTATTATTATTATTATTATTATTATTATTATTATTATTATTATTATTATTATTATTATTATTATTATTATTATTATTATTATTATTATTATTATTATTATTATTATTATATTAAAGAGAAGTAGCTGCATGCTCATTGCAGACTACTATGTAGCTACATGCTCACTGTAGACTACAGTAGAAGGGTCAGATTAATATTTATATTAAAGAGAAGTAGCTGCATGCTCACTGCAGACTACTATGTAGCTACGTGCTCACTGTAGACTACATTATTATTATTATTATTATTATTATTATTATTATTATTATTATTATTATTATTATTATTATTATTATTATTATTATTATTATTATTATTATTATTATTATTATTATTATTATTATTATTATTAATATTTTAACTACTGTAGATGCACATTGCAAGAATTATTTTATAACTATAGTTTTATAAGCACTTTTTAAATATTTTTATATTAATTTCAGAAACGTAGTATTTACTTCATAAATTCCTAATTTTCATCATAAATCATTTTCATCATAATTTTCTATTAATTTTCAACATAAGTTGTAGGATGTGTCACCTCCAGGACATGTCACATCCAAGACAAGGTCAAATTTTTAAAGGTCAAGGTCAAATTTTTAAGGTCAAGGTCATTTTTTTTAAGGTCAAGGAATAATAATAATTTACTGATATCATTCACACGTGATTTAGTAACAGTTCACAGTGCAAATCCTGTGATTTCCGTTGATGTAATCGATTATTATCGCATAATTTCATACCACATGTTATCCCTTCAATTATTTTAATCAATAATAATTAAGTATTTTTCTGATAGTAATAATAATAATAATAATAATAATAATAATAATAATAATAATAATAATAATAAAATTTTTACAAATAATTACTATTATTATAAGAACTTTTATTTCTTCCAATTTCACCACTGATTATAATATCCATTGAATTGAAAAGAGAGTTTGAAGATTATAAATCAGTAATATATCGATGTTTGTTGACTCTCACAAATTGTCGGCACTGCCTTTTTAAGTGAATTTGATCATTATTACATTAAATATTTATTGTTGGATAATTACATTTAAAAGGTTCAACCAATTTCATAAATCAGCTTTGAATCACTTTAATATAAATCTTCATAAGAAATTACTTTATTATTATTATTATTATTATTATTATTATTATTATTATTATTATTATTATTATTATTATTATTATTATTATTATTATTATTATTATTATTATTATTATTATTATTATTATTATTATTATTATTATTATTATTATTATTATTATTATTATTATTATTATTATTATTATTATTATTATTATTATTATTATTATTATTATTATTATTATTATTATTAATATTTACATCAACTCAAATTTAACAAGGTTAGTCACACAAATCGAATTCTGAAATCAGACAAATGCATTTAATAAAAATTAAAATCATCGACATACACAACCGCCGCCCGCCCCGAAGGGGCTGGCGCGGTAGTTTGTAAATTTGGTTTAGTTTGAATATTATTATTTGATACATAGTTTTATTATTTACAATATTCAAAGTATTAATAACAAAGTTAAAGAAATAAATGTTTATTAAATGTATATATTATGATACTCATTAATATACATTGAACATGCTTTACATTTGCGAACATTTGAATCATGGCATTTAGAACATACAATTACATGCCCGCAAGGTAAAAACAAAACCGATACTTGATTTTCTTTACAAATGTAACAAGTTAAATACATTTTCCTACCATCATTGAGTTTTTTCCTTAGCTTATTTTCAATCAATTCGGATTTCGATATCCATTCATAAATCAATCCACTACTATATCCTGGTTCCAGCCTTAAATCCATACAATTCCAAAAGCATTCATTCAATGAATCATTATCTACTATTGCTTTGTCTAAATGCATCAAATAAATCGATAACTTCAAAATGCATTTATTGTAATTAAATAAATCAATCAAATATCCATTGGAGGAATGTTTGAAAATTTCTAAAATTTTTATGGTTTCTTTTTCAGTGAGAGTATCATAATTGTTCATAAAATCTTCAACGGTGCTGTTTAAAAACTTGAATGATCTCGTGGTCATCAGTAATTTCTTAATAAATTTATGAAAATACTTATATTCTGCACACATTTATAAGAGATACATTAAAACAACTCATTTATTAAACAAGAAAATAATTTAAAATCAATAATGGTAATTTTAAGGATTACCTTCGATAGATTTTATTGAATAATGGTTCATTAAAAAGGTCTTGAAGAGCTCTATCCAATGGTTATATATTTGAAGATATAATGTTTGTACACAATATAGTAAGTATTATTATTTTTATTATTATTTTTATTATTATTTTTATTAACAAACTACATTCTAATAAAATACTTTTACACATCAAATTATAAAAAAAAAAAAAAAAGAAAACCGATAATTATAAAACGAAAAAGAGACTTTACAATAATTTCTATTTTACAAAAATTCAAACAAGTCCGATCACAGAATTAAATTAATCTTGTATATGTTGATTGATGAGATCCGGATCTGCTCCTGATTGAATATCATTATCATCATCATCAATGACATCAACCCCTAAATAATGACCATATGCAAAACTAGAGTTTTTCTCTACCCAAGCTCTTTTATCATCATGATTAGTTAAAGCAATCTTTGAGTTTTTAAAGGTAAAAAGCTGATGATTTCGGGTTCCTATTCTAGTCTGAGGTACAGAAATAACTGTGTTGTTGTTGTAACAGTCTAAATAGGATTGATGTTTTATATCTGTACCTGGTAATTTTACGCCCTTAGCTCTCATAGTAGATTTATTTCCTAAAAGACTGTAGCACTTTGGTCGCAAGAAAACCCACTCACTATATCCTACACCCTTACTCTCATCCTTAAACTTTCCTATAACTGAGTCGAGTCTCCTAGAATATAAAGGATGAGAGGGATCATAATTTGAGGTGTCTAACAAGTCATCAGAAATCATCGCTGGCAAAAGAATGTCAAGCTTTACATTTTTGACCTCTAAGAAGAAACTATCGGTATCACCCGCAACTATATTTATATCACAGTTAAACTGACTCCTATATTTTGCTAATTCTATGTACTGTAATTGATACATCCTTAGTTTGGATAAATCCAGCACTGATTGTCCGATGTAGCTGGGTCTATCCAAACATATAGACTCCTTATTGAGATGTACACCAAAAAGATCATCATCAATTTTGATGGTTTTTCTAAATGATGGTTTTGATGAATATGTAATTAATTTTTCCGCGGAATTACATAGTCGTAAATTTAATCTCTTCTTAAGGTTTTCAACGGATTTACCGTACAAGCTATTATTATACAATTTGAATAAATCTCTGTACAGTTCACTGCTTGCTTCAGCTCTTAGCTGTGTATTTTTATTTATATAATTTTTAAAAATCGGTGCTTGCTTGAATTTTATAGCCCTATGGATGTGTACAACTTTGGCACCAAGAGACAAATAAAGCTTGAGAAGCCTCCAATGAAGAACATGGTTCTTCTTTGGCCAATGCGTGAGCATCAACTTCTCAACTTTCGAACCAGGCGGGCACATTTTCTCAGGAGCAAGAGGAAAGTCATTTAAAAAATCATGAAAAATTTCTGGAATATCTATATCCACTTCTATGGTATAACCATAGGGAAGGATTTCAATGTCAGCATTCATGCACTCAAGCAATACATTATTCAATCCATCATACACCCAAGTGAAATCAGCAAAAGGAAGATTTTGGCTAAGAGCCCAACCATACAGATTATTTATATCAATATATAATAATTCTGTATTATCAGAAGCAGCAACGTAATGTTTGTTAACAAATGTTAACCCACCACGTATTCCTCCTTCGTAAAAATTGAACATTTCCATGTCCTGTAAAAGTTCTATAGGCTTAGTTAATGTCATAAGCGCTGAGGCCCATGACATACCCGGAATACCATAAAAGTTTAGAGGTTCTAGACCATTGTATGCAATGGCCTTGGCACGGAATTGTTGGAAATAGTCTGCAAGGAGGAATACATCCAATTTTTGATAAGTTAACATATAGTCAGCCAATTTAGTACAACGTTGTTGAGTCCAAATAAGTTGAGCCTTAGCATACTCATCTTCAGTAACACCAGACCAAATAGGAGGCAATTCATAAGTGGTTTCAAGTACATCCAAATCAGTCGCATAATCATAAGGAAATATGGCTTTAGCATCTATTATTAGCCTATCAAAAACCGACGAAGTCAAAGGAAGATCAGTTAGAGTTTTTACAGCCTTAGCCAAAGAACAATTAACAAATTGCATGCTGTCGATAAACCGAACAGCTAATTTTTTAATGTGAACAATCATCGAGATAAATTTCTCTGTGCTTGCGGGTATTATATCCAAATTCCAAGAAGGAAAGCCATTGAGACCATATTTTAAAATATGGTGTAAGTCGTAGCCTCGTAAATTATGAAATACAATCGGCAACTGTTTATAAATTCTGCGAGCCATATTACATTTCCTACAGGCTGCACCGAGATAATTACCAGTAAAATGGTCATGATCTCGAACAGCAAGGGATAAAACCTTCTTGCAAAGATAGCAGTTTCTACAAGATTTGAATTGTCGTTCCTCAGCAAAAGTCATAGGTCCTAACCGTTTTTTCCCTTCAAGCTCATAATAAGGTAGGACAATTGTGACAGCAATTTGCTCTACTTTTTTAAGAAATTGAGGTATACAATCAAGACCATAAAACTCGTAATACGATTTTCTATTGTTAAGATTATTTATTAATAAAAGACCTGCTGAAATAGGTAAATGTATTTGATGATGTTTAACATCTTTAGGTAAAACCGATTCAAAATCGGCATAAATAACAAAGGGTGGGGTGATTCTCTTTGAATGATTTTGAAACTCTAAATATTTATTTTCGGGTAAAGTGTAAAGGGTTGTACCTGTTTGATTTTTACTGCATAGGGCCACATGTTTAGTGAAAGCATTGTCCATTCGAAAACCGTTAAGACAATGTGGGCACCATTTGCATCTTATTTGAATACTACAGTCATTATTACGATGGCAGTTCATTAAACGTGTAATGTTGGTCACTGCGGTGTAATGATAATTATCCTTATTTTCCAAGAGTAATAAATAAATTGGAGTACCGCCAGTAACCGTTGATCTGTGAATTATACTTAAGTGGGGGTGTTTAAAAACATAGTCATTAGGAACCTGATCATCATCAACTATCACAGTAGGGGTATAAGCCAGAACATTTATGGCGAGATTTAAGTCTAAATTTTTCTTTTCGAATTTAGGTATATTACACAATTTCATCGGACAATCCGTGACTTCATTGTAATTAAGATTATTTAAAAGATTTTCATATTTTGAAACTCTTTCAGGGTGGCTACCTATTTCATCTTTTTTCAAGAGCGCGAGAATACTATAAAGAAAACACTTATGATCCTTATTTTTAACATTTATAATTGCTCCTTTAGATTTCAAATCTGCAGGTGTACGAATGTAACTATGACCAGATAGGCGACAAATAGGAGCAAATTTAGTCAGAATGAAATCAATCTCTAAGATATTAATTACTCTCCAGCCACTACCTAAATAAGTAAACTTTTCAATTTTTTCGTTTAACTTATTAACCCCCTCAATTAAAAAGTTATCCGAAAAGATCTCGGCTTTATTTGAAAAGTAGTTGTCACGGATTTCCCCATCTTTTTCAAATCTTATAAGAATAGCGAACTGAATTTTGACGCTACCCATGTTTTTTATTTCAGATGTTAACTTTTCAGTGATCCTATCCGTTATTATAATTTTAATTAATTGTGAATCGGCAATATCAAATCGAATAGTTCGAATGGCGCCATTTAAATTTGATTCTATTATCGGCTCAATCGCTAAAGATGATCCACCTATTTGATTTATAGTATTTATAGTATTATCATTATTTATATTTTTATTTATAGTATTTATAGTATTAATATTATCATTTATAATATCATGATTTATATATAATATTATTACATTCGTCATCACTGAGTAGAATGACTTCATTTTTAATAATTTCGTCGTCACTGATCTCAATAACTTCAGTTTTTATAATTTTATTTTTAATTTTAGACACCCTATGTTCAGCAGGTCTTTTATTAGATTTCTTTTTTGTGTTATTATTTAAAATATTTACAATTTCAATGTTATTCTTATTTATTATATTAAACAGTTCTTTTTCATTTGTTTTGAAAGAATTTAAGTGCTGAGAATGTTGACTATAAAATTCCATATACCTTACAGTCTGGGAAGTTTTGCATATGGGGCAAATAAAAAAGTTGATGCCATTAAAAGGTTGGCGATAATATTTCTTCATATTTTTGTGGCATATCAAACTATGACCGATTGACGATACACAGTATCGTGGGTATAATGGACCTGATAAATTATAAATATATATCAAATATATTTATAAATTATTGAAAAAATATTAATCATAAAAAGTGTATTCATAATGTAATTTTATTGTAGATTTATTGCAAGGTTTTTATTCAATATTATTATCATGTATTTATTGATATTTATGTGGGGCATTTATTTTTCTATTTTAAACATTAATTTATCATGACTCCCATTTCGATAGTTAGTTTGAATATCGAAATAAACAAACAATTTGTATTTGATATTTTTATATTTAATTATTTTGGGTACTTACTTTATAATTATATATCTGACAGTAATATGACAATTATAAGTGCCAATTATATATAATAATAATAATAATAATAATAATAATAATAATAATAATAATAATAATAATAATAATAATAATAATAATAATAATAATAATAATAATAATAATAATAATAATAATAATAATAATAATAATAATAATAATAATAATAAATTTGTGCTAATATCTATAAATTTATTTTGGACAAAGTTCGTTATTTTCTCTATTTGATTCTCATCGTTTCGTTTCTAATTTCATGTCAAAAACTTAGTATTATTAGTAATATTATTATTATTATTATTATTATTATTATTATTATTATTATTATTATTATTATTATTATTATTATTATTATTATAAATATAAAATACGGTTTCAATGTATGTATGAGAATATTGATTGTTGAAAATTTAAATTGTTTCAGTAAAATGGAGATTATTAAATTAAATTTTGACTTGTTGGATTGAAACTATATAATAACTATATTATTATTATTATTCTTATGATTATTATTATTATTCTTATGATTATTATGATTATTATTATGATTATTATGATTATTATTATGATTATTATGATTATTATTATGATTATTATTATTATTATTATTATTATTATTATTATTATTATTATTATTATTATTATTATTATTATTATTATTATTATTATTATTATTATTATTATTATTATTATTATTATTATTATTATTATTATTATTATTATTATTATTATTATTATTATTATTATTATTATTATTATTATTATTATTATTATTATTATTATTATTATCAGAAGACAATAGTTGCATGCTGACTGCAAACTATATGACGATATCGAACTTTGTCCAAAATAAATTTATCGATATTAGAACCAATTCAATAATATTTACATTAAACTCATCACATGTAAATGGACAAAGTTCGTTATTTTCTCTATTTGATTCTCAACGTTGCACTTTTAATTTATTATCAAAAACTTAGTATTATTATTATTATTATTATTATTATTATTATTATTATTATTATTATTATTATTATTATTATTATTATTATTATTATTATTATTATAAATATAAAATACGGTTTCAATGTATGTATGAGAATATTGATTGTTGAAAATTTAAATTGTTTCAATAAAAAAAAAAAAAAAAATATTAAATTAAATTTTGACTTGTTGGATTGAAACTATATAATAACTATATTATTATTCTTATGATTATTATGATTATTATTATGATTATTATGATTATTATTCTTATGATTATTATGATTATTATTATGATTATGATTATTATTATTATTATTATTATTATTATTATTATTATTATTATTATTATTATTATTATTATTATTATTATTATTATTATTATTATTATTATTATTATTATAAATATAAAATACGTTTTCAATGTATGTATGAGAATATTGATTCTTAAAAATTCAAATTGTTTCAATAAAATGGAGATTATTAAATTAAATTTTGACTTGTTGGATTGAAACTATATAATAACTATATTATTATTCTTATGATTATTATGATTATTATTATGATTATTATGATTATTATTCTTATGATTATTATGATTATTATTATGATTATGATTATTATTATTATTATTATTATTATTATTATTATTATTATTATTATTATTATTATTATTATTATTATTATTATTATTATTATTATTATAAATATAAAATACGGTTTCAATGTATGTATGAGAATATTGATTCTTAAAAATTCAAATTGTTTCAATAAAATGGAGATTATTAAATTAAATTTTGACTTGTTGGATTGAAACTATATAATAACTATATTATTATTATGATTATTATTATGATTATTATGATTATTATAAAATAAACTTTATAAAAAAAAAAAAAAAAAAAATATATACTTAAAAATAAATTAATACTAACAAGTCTCCTCCAAATCTGTTTCCTCCCCAATAGAAACGGGGGTATTAATTTCTCTTTCCTCCTCAATAGAAACGGTGGCATCATTTTCTGTATCAATAATAATTTATTAAATAATTTAATAAATAAATAAATAAATTTACCTAAAACATCGTCCTCAATAATAATAATTGAAGCATCGTCATCATCTTTAATTGTTATTGGTTCTAAGACGATAATAATATTAATAACTCAAATTTAAAAAATTCACCGAAAATATGTTCCAAATCCAACAGTTCTTCATTTTCAGACACATCATACCAATCTAAATTATCTGAAAATAAATAATTAGAAATATTAATAATAATAATAATAATAAATTACCATTGCTGCTCGTTAAGAGAGCACGTAAAATATTACTGGAATTGTTCATCGAATTTTTGGTTTTTGATTTTTCACAGACAACTTTACGAACTTATATAAATAATAAGTTTATATAAACCTGTAAAATTGACATTTTAAACAAATATTTATTCTAATTACTTGCGAATCCGATCAGTCTTAGAATAAAGTACAATTAAATTTATTATTATTATTACCATTACAATTACTAACAATCATGTACGGATCATGCACCGTGCATGACTGAATTTTTTAATATTCTAATAATATAAAACATATTTCAAAATAATAATAATAATAATAATAATAATAATAATAATAATAATAATAATAATAATAATAATAATAATAATAATAATAATAATAATAATAATAATAATAATAATAATAATAATAATAATAAAACATAATAATAATTATAAAATAATAAAAACACATTTTTATAAAAACATTTATTATTTAATAGACATAAGCCATCCTAAACAATGTTGTCCGCACGTACGAGTTAAAGGGTGTTGATACATTGTTTTATTATATACAATAGGTTTGCCCATTGTTTGTAGTTTCGAAACCAATAAAGCAGGATAATAGAAACCCATAGGATCGAATACATGTATCTTATCTGGTTTCATATAGATTGCAATCCAATGCTCTCCGCCGAGATGAGATGAATGGGTATTGACGATTATGGCTTGATTATTTTTCAAAAATGGTATTTTATCGAGAGGAAAAACTCCTAAAAATTCATTTCCTAATATTTGTTTTCCAATTCGATTAACCTGAACAGAACTATTTTAATAAATTAAACAGTATAAAAAACAACTTACTCCATGACAACTTTCTGTATTTCTGTATACATTTATACCAGAACCGTTCTATTTGCAGTAATTTGAACTTCATTTTCAAATACTCCATATATTATAACATGCACAGGTTCTGTAATAGCTTTTGCAAACTTTATATCTAATCGTAAATTTCCATTTTGAGGTAATTGACTCTGATTCAAATCAAAATCTGGGGCCAAAACAAATGTAAAGAATGGATATTTGGTTTTGAATTCTTCAAGAGTTATGCCGCAATTCAAATTTTTATCTAAATATCCCATATTTCTAACAATACTCTGCATATATGTAGCACAGTAATTGTCACTATCGAAATCTTGAGTATATGTTTCTCGATAATCAGTATTTTTCGACAAAGTTAGAGATGTAACACCAAAGGTTTTGAAAATTGAGCTTGAGGCACTATATGAACCATTATATTGTGCTTCACCTTGAAATGTTACCAGAATAAAGTTTGGCATTCTTCTATCTCCAAATATTTGTTCCTTATAGAAGGAAGAAGCACCTTTGGCTATTGCAAATGAAACAATTTCTTTTGTTTTCAGAGGATAGATTGCATGCTTAGAATTAAGACCCAACTGATGACCTGCTAATACCGACGGATCAACTCGAACTCTTCTTACTAGTAATTTTGCATCAACTAATTGACATATTGGTTGACCAGCACCACTAGTTAATGATAAAGAAGAATCGGTTCTTTTCAGTCTAATGTGTACATTGACTCCTGGAAGTAAATATTTTGGTTGATCCATAAAATCGAGTTGTAATGATGAACACATGGTGAAAATCTTTGAGCCTTTAATCCATTTTTCCGTTCGTCATCAGTTGCTGCATAACCCATAGGAGTAAGACATGTATTTTTGGTGTCGGTATTATAATTTAAAATAGTTTCTATTATCGCCTTGTGGATATATGTATTGTTGCCACCTTCAATCTTGATATTATTAAATCCAAGAATAGCATCTTTAAAAAGTGTATGAAACAAAAAATTATTAGGTATTGTAGCATCAGCATCACCCAAAGCCTTTTTATCTTTATCTATAACCTTGATTTGAACAATCAATAAAGTATCATTCAAATCTAAATATTCTGTTTGAGAACCATTGATGTAAAATTCTACATCATTTCTACTATCGGTAATTGAATTCATAGGAAAAACTTCCTCAAATGCCCCAAATTCTATTACAGCCTGGGGCGATGGTCTATCAAATATACATAATTCAGATTTACCACAAATCATTTTGCAAATATAGTTCCATGTCCTTTCATTCGTTTGTTTATACGTGATATTCCATGTCTTTTACGTTTTAGAGCTGGACCTGGAGGCGCATCTTTTTGAAACATACCTGCGACCCCTGGTAAAACTTTCCCTAATTCAGCTAAAGCATTTGTTTTTAGAGATGGTAATATTTTCTGTTCATTCATAATAACATCTTTTGCAGTTTTCATACCAAAACTACCAATACGTTTAAGAATAGGCAATGCAAATCTACCAATTGTTCTCAACCATCCCGATCCGTACTGTTTACCAATAAAATATGGTAATTCACCGCCAGATTGGCTATCACTATACATACTAATAATATCAGAATTAGCCATCTACTTTACGAAAATGTAATGTCAAATGAGTTTTTGAACCTTTTGGAAAGTTTATAAGTTTTCCACTATCATCACGAATATTTATTTCTATATTGTTTATACATGAACTTGCTATTGGTAAATACATGGGATTATCGATATTTATATTGACAACTTCATCATGTTCATATTTTCCAATCCATACCGATTTCAAAAGAGGAACACTGGAATCACCAACAATTATGGGCTCGATAATCTTAGTATATATGAACATTTGTTGATGATGTTCTAGTATTCTTGGTTTGCGTATACCAGTCGATTTTTCTCTATATTTTTGCTTATCTAATCCAAGTGAATTTGCCAAATTTTTATCAAATGTAACTTCGCAAATATCCTCATTCAAACTGAAGGTAAACATCAAATCTTTCACAATTTCCAAATTTTTAAATATGTGTGAACAATTGAACTTTAAATATTTAAGTAATACATCAAGTTTATCAAAATATAATTCATCAGCAAAGATGAATGATTCTTCAACTTCATCATTATACGACACAGATATTTTGATTTCTTCTTTCACTATACTGTTTGCTTCAAATAGATTAAAACGTAATAAATACTCGGTCTCCATAACAATATTTTTCAGCTTATTGCAACCCATTCGTTTGGCATCTTCAATAGTTTCGAATGTTATTGTAAATGGTTTAAAATCACAACTGATATTTAATCCATCCTTGTAAAATATATAGCAATGCGAATCTAATATTTGGTTCGGAATATGATATGTTTTATCATAATTACTAATAATAAAGATACCGCTACATGTTTTCACAATATTCCTTTTGAAATCAATCTTACATTGACTATAAAATGGGAATGTGTTGTACACGAATGTAAAATCTTGCAGTGCAAATTCCCAGTCACCATTTAAAGAAATCGGATTCTGGAGATTGACCATAAATTTACTGGCTTGATTGTCTGGATGAATTAATGGGCAACTATTGCTCGGTAAAATAGTATAAAAATTCACTTTACTAGGTCCTTTGCTGATATCCATGACGGGTTTTGATAACCATGCCATTTGACATAGTATTGTTTATCCTTGCCGACCTTTTTAGTTTTCAATATTTTTTGAATTCTAAATACCTTTGGAGGAGGAATGACTTGTAATTCCTGCTCATAAAATTTCCCTTGTACAATATTATTATCACTGTCTTTGATGACATACATTACAGGATTCTGTTTAGTATTTATTTTTGAAATTACAAAGACTTCATCACTCCAATTTGTATCAAAATTTTTAATAAATGGTGATGCACTAATTTTACTAATTCTAACATGATCACCGACTTTATATTTAGGTTTTGCAATTTTTACAGATTTTTTAGAATAGAATGTTTTTGATGTAATATCAACCGGTCTTAATCCATTCAGTCCTCGGTGTGATGAATGATTATAACTTGTTATTATTTTCGGTAAAGCATTTACCCATTTTTTATTACCTTGATGCACGAACAATTTCTTTAATCTATCTCTCAATGTTCGATTAAATCTTTCAACATGGGCAGCTTTGTATTGAGAATGTACCGAGTAGTGATTTATTTTCAGTTTATCGAGGACTTGCTTAACTTTGCTATTGTAGAATTCTTTACCTAAAATAATAATAATAATAATAATAATAATAATAATAATAATAATAATAATAATAATAATAATAATAACAATAATAATAATAATACCCAAATCTGTTTGCAAGTTATTAGGATGTCCATCTTTAAATAAAATATTAATTGCCTTTGACATTTCATCTGCAGATTTTGCCTTGACTGGTATTGCTCGTGCAAACCTGCTGTATACATTAATACATGTTAAAATATATTTATTCCCATTGTTAATTTTCGAATAAGGTATCATCTCCATCAAATCCATTTGCCATAAATCGTCAATACCAAATGTTTTATACGCTCTTGTTGGAAATCTTTTCCGCATTGGTTTGTTCAAACTGTACGCAAGCTGATCTGATAACCACTTCTGGGTTTCTTTTTTCGAATTCGGAACTCTTTTGTTTCATTTTGCCACTCCACCGAAACCGGCTTCGTCTTCTGGGTTCGTCCAAATCTTCTCCATTACAACAAGAAGATTTAAAATTAAATTTAATGTCGGGCAATGAAGGATTAGCACCCATTGTTTATGATTGATTTCCTACAACTCCACCTAATAATGATAATGCCAGAGGTATCAATGCACCAATAAATCCACCTTGTTGTTTATATATAATTTTCCTCATTTGCTTACGATTTTTATTATTTACTAATGATAACAAAGGTTTCCTATGTTTGCTCAATAAATGCTTTTTTGATTTACTGATTTTAATTTTGCCTTTGACTACTTTAAGTATAATATTGAGTAAATCATCGACAACAAAATTTGGGAATGATTGCAATATATTCATTCTTTTCATACTCGGGGCCTTTAACAATGCATTAAAAAATGGAAAACTGCGATGATTTTTAATTACTTTTTTACCGGCTTTACGGGTTTTACGGGTTTCACGTTTAGGTTTAGGATTTTTCGAAATAAGATTCATTGCAGAGAAATTTTCAGTTACAAGTTTTTTAGATGGTGTATAACTAGTTGTTGGTGGAACCTTTGGAACTTTAATACTCTTTTTAATACTTTTTCTTAATTTCCTAATATTTTTCACCCTTGCTTTTAGAAACATTATTATTCATAGAGGTTTTCAACTTTGTTTATAAACCATGGCACCTTTTGGGTTGAAAATATCTGTTTTTACTCGTAAATCATCGGGACAGTGTTGTGTGAAATCAAGAAATATATATCCATGAGGTATTTTTGTAGCATCTTGAAATGCACTGATAAGAAAATTACGATTGTTAGGGTATGCTTGACGTGCAAGAAAATCAATCACTGTTGCATCTCTAGGATTCTTGAAAATAACTAAATATTGTACATTTAAATTACGTGTTCGATGTGCACCACCTTGATGAAATAGATTTTGAGTTATAAAAATAACAGTTACACCAACGTGTCTACTGATTTTGGTAAATAAATTATTGAAATTCTTTTCTTTATTAGCTTCTTGATACAAATCATCAATAATTATGACATCCTCCTTCTTTAGTCTACTGGACCAATTTTTATCAAATCCCTCTACTATTTTCATATTTTTCAATTTACAGAAACTTGATTGAGTCAATCCGTGTTCTTGATCAGCACCTCGATGCCAATACATTTTGTTAAATTTTGATTCAAATAAATGTGATTTTAGTAATTTGCAAACAAACAAAGTTTTGCCGCTACCACTTGGTCCGACTATTTGATATACATCATCATTTCTTAGTTCCATTTTTAATATTTATTTAAAAATTAATTTTGTTTATATCGTAAAGAATAAATTGATTTAATTACTCTATAATATAACATATATATATATATATACTTGATTTTTTAAATATTCAGTAGAAATGTTGACAAATATTAATTATAGAGGTCGTGTGTCTTTGGAAACTGTTGGTATGATGAATTTCCCCAAGTGTAAACCACAACAATATGTTGACAAAACTGGAAAATATACTATTATATTTTTCAAAAATGGTAAATGTCGTATAATGGGTTGTAAGAAGCCTATCGAATTCGAGAATTTGCAATATAATATCAAAGATATTCAAGTTCAAAGTCTTACTATAGCTACCAAGGTTGAACAATCTATTAATTTGAATAATTTAGCAAAGTTATTAAATGGAGATTGTATATATGAGCCTGAATTATTTCCCGCTCTGCGTTATACAAAATATAATCCACTATGTGTAAATATATTTTCGAGTGGTAAAATAGTTGTACTAGGTATTAAAAATTTAGATTTTCATACTATTGTTGAAGGAATTATAAACGATGTAAAGGATTTGATTGGATCTTTAACAATTTCTTCAAATATAAGTAACGAGGATTAGCTTGAATATTTATTCAACAATGATTGAACATGAAGGTAACTGTTTTTATTTTAAATTTACTGATTTTTGTTTAGAAACTATACTAAAAATTTTGATTGATAAAATTGAAGATTTTTATCCGAATTTGAACAATTCCTTAATGTATTGTGCTCCAGAAGTTGTGTTTTACAAAATTTATGAAATAACTGGAATAAATGTAATAGATTTAATTCATATGGATCATGCTACGATTACATGTTATACCGATGATGTTGAAAATTGTGATTTTTGTAAAAATAATATGCAGAATACTTGTGGGGATGATAGTTGTACATGTTTTGTAAATCTACAGAAACGAGAAATAATTCATGCATTACTTGTGAAATTGCGAAAAAATGTATTGTTGTAATAAAATATAATTATATTTGTTTTGTGATAACCTTAATTAACCTATAATATTTCTTTGTGTACAATAAATCATTTCAGACTTTGTTATTTAGCATAAAATGAACTAGTTGATCACGTTTTGATCATGCCTGTCACTTGAAACTTGTTTACAATGAAATTAGTATAAAATATCTGGTTCAAATTATTAAATATTATAACTACAAATGGATAATCAAATTACAGGTTTGTTGTCGTTTACACATATTCCATTTAGTAGTTTTTTAATCTAGGAGTTTTGAAGAGAAAAAATGCAGATGCCGCTCAGGAATTCGGAAAAAGGAAATTTAAAGAAGCGACATTATCCACGGAAACCTTGGTCAATGTTCGAGTGGATACAAAAAAGCCAGTCGAATTCATGCAATACAAACTAAATTATTTGTATTGTCCAATTTCCTATACATTTAAGGTAAGTTTCTATAAATTATTTTGGATTTTATTATTATTATTATTTATTGTTAGGAACCAGTAACTCTGGAAAAATGTTTCTACAATGTGAGACTTTCCAAAATCAAGTTTCACGACAAGATGCTATTGGGACAATTATTTCAGAGGAAAATATTGAATTTGATGATGAAGATATGTTCATTAGAAACGATTTGGATATGATTCCCAATGGTGGTAAGATGAGCAAAATAACCTGCATGGTTACCATATTAATTCAAGGGTATAATGTAAGCAGAGACCGAATCAAACCAATTTGGAAAATTATAAAAGCCGAAGATAAGTTTGAAGAGGAACATTGTTCATGTTAAATTTATTTAATACATCTTTATTAGTGTTTTGGTGTTTTTAAATCATTGAAAATAACTAAAGTTTTAAATTTATTAATCTTCAATACAATCTCTTTTCATTATATTTTCAACAATATGATCAATACAATTAGTAAAAACAATAGATTCATCTTCTTGTTTAGATTCATTTGGTAATTTATCTGTTGTAGAATTCTCAATACATGACTTAAGTTCTTCACTAGGCAAATCAGTATATTCATCTTCTTGCTGGGAAATATTTTCAGATTCATATGACATATCATCTTCATTAATTTCATCGTCTGAATACGGCCATTTTAATTTCTCTGGAACATTCATAAATTCTCTAATTTTTACATTAGATATTTCCTCTAATTTTTCAATCAAAAAATTGATTATATATGCTAAATAAAAAAAAAAGAATTAATAAACATAAAATTCATATTTTACCTTTTTCCGACATGGTTGAAAATAATTAAAATGAAAAAATAATTATGTTTATACTATTATTCAAAAGCAACAAGATGATCGATAGATAGATTATAAGAAAATTAGATATTTCAACACGATACATATAATAAAAAGACAAGCAAACTTGCAATGATATTTAACGTTTCAGTTTTTACATTTTTTAAAATATTTATTTCAATTATTTCAACAACACAAAAAGTGTCAATTTTTTACTAATTAATTTTCAGCCTAACCTACAACTTTTCACAAAAATCCAAAAAAAAAATGAGACCTTTTTAATGAACCATTATTCAATATAATCTATCGAAAGTAATCCATAAAATTCAAATTTAAAATGTTCGCAAATGTAAAGCATGTTCAATGTATATTAATGAGTATCATACTATAAACATTTATTTCTTTACCTTTGTTATTAATACTTTGAATATTGTAAATAATAAAACTATGTATCAAATAATAATATTCAAACTAAACCAAATTTACAAACTACCGCGCCAGCCCCTTCGGGGCGGGCGGCGGCGGGCGGCGGTTGTGTATGTCGATGATTTTAATTTTTATTAAATGCATTTGTCTGATTTCAGAATTCGATTTGTGTGACTAACCTTGTTAAATTTGAGTTGATGTAAATATTAATAATAATAATAATAATAATAATAATAATAATAATAATAATAATAATAATAATAATAATAATAATAATAATAATAATAATAATAATAATAATAATAATAATAATAATAATAATAATAATAATAATAATAATAATAATAATAATAAAGTAATTCCTTATGAAGATTTATATTAAAGTGATTCAAAGCTGATTTATGAAATTGGTTGAACCTTTTAAATGTAATTATCCAACAATAAATATTTAATGTAATAATGATCAAATTCACTTAAAAAGGCAGTGCCGACAATTTGTGAGAGTCAACAAACATCGATATATTACTGATTTATAATCTTCAAACTCTCTTTTCAATTCAATGGATATTATAATCAGTGGTGAAATTGGAAGAAATAAAAGTTCTTATAATAATAGTAATTATTTGTAAAAATTTTATTATTATTATTATTATTATTATTATTATTATTATTATTATTATTATTACTATCAGAAAAATACTTAATTATTATTGATTAAAATAATTGAAGGGATAACATGTGGTATGAAATTATGCGATAATAATCGATTACATCAACGGAAATCACAGGATTTGCACTGTGAACTGTTACTAAATCACGTGTGAATGATATCAGTAAATTATTATTATTCCTTGACCTTAAAAAAATGACCTTGACCTTAAAAATTTGACCTTGACCTTTAAAAATTTGACCTTGTCCTGGATGTGACATGTCCTGGAGGTGACACATCCTACTACTAACATATAATCATCATATAATCATAAATTCATAATTTTCGTCATAATTTCATTATTTTCAACATAATTTTCATCATAAATTCTTATATTTGTCATAAATCATAAATTCATCATAAATCATAATTTTCTTCATAAATCATAAATTCGTAATTTTCTTCATAAATCATAAATTCGTAATTTTCGTCATAAATCATAATTTTCGTCATTTTCTTCATAAATCATAATTTTCGTCATTTTCTTCATAAATTCATTATTTTCGTCATTTTCTTCATAAATCATAAATTCATAATTTTCGTCATTTTCTTCATAAATCATTTTTCATCATAATTTTGGTCATAAATCATAAATCATTTTCATCATAATTTTGGTCATAAATCATTTTGGTCATAAATCATTTTCTTCGTATAATCATAAGTTAATTACAAAAGTTTTTAAGAAATTAATATAAAAATATTTAAAAAGTTCTTATAAAATTTTAAAGAAATATATAAAAAATATATATAAAAATAAATAAGACTTACATTCAGATTCCATGTCGGAATCCGATTCCTCTTCAGAGAGGACATCCTCCTCACAATTGAGGGCATTTTCTGTTTCATCACAATTGAGGGCATTTTGTTGAACATCCTCACAATTGAGGGCATTTTCTGTTTCATCACAATTGATTGCATTTTCTGTTTCGTCAATATCAACATTAAATACTAAAAAAAAATTGTTTAAAAATAAAATACTAAAATAAATTTACTTTTTTCATTGAAAACCTGGTTTTGCCCAACATCAATAACCGGGGCAATAGTTTCGCCTATAAATATAATATCTTCATCATCACTTTGAACATCCTCACAATTGAGGGCATTTTCTGTTTCATCACAATTGATTGCATTTTCTGTTTCGTCAATATCAACATTAAATACTAAAAAAAAAATTGTTTAAAAATAAAATACTAAAATAAATTTACTTTTTTCATTGAAAACCTGGTTTTGCCCAACATCAATAACCGGTGCAGTAGTTTCGCCTATAAATATAATATCTTCATCATCACTAATAACAATTGGATCTAAAATATATAAAATTAATTTTAATAAAAATTAAAATGATAAAATTACTGAAGATATTTTCAACATTTAAAATTGAGTCGTCTTGAGTTACTTGATACCAATCGAATGGTTGTAAAATAATAAAATAAAATAAAATAAATTACCCATTGTCGTTAATAGTGTTCTTAATATATTATTGTTGGCCATTTTATTTCTATTTAGATTTTTAAAATTGGAATTTGAAAAATTTAGAATAATTGTGACAAATTTTAGATTTGTCAATGTTTATAAAGAGAATGAATATTTTCCTGTCCCAGCCAATGAGAATATAGACACACACACATATACACTGAATATTTTACTCTCTCAACCAATCACACGCATGCATGTATGTAATGTAAATCACTCGTCTTACATGTGACTGCCTTTGTTAGTCATGCCTTTGTTAACTTGCACTGTGCATGCTTCAGGCATAGGTAGTCTTTATATCACAAATAATAATATTTATTTGAATAATAATAAAATTAATTAAAAATAATAATATTTTTCACAATAATAATAATATTAATAATATTAATAATAATAATAATAATAATATTAATAATATTAATAATATTAATAATAATAATAATAATAATAATAATAATAATAATAATAATAATAATAATAATATTAATAATAATAATAATAATATTAATAATAACAATCACAACAACAAAGGAAACATTTATTAAACATCAAATTTTATTAAACATTTTTCTTTAAACATCAAATTTTTTGTACAATAACCAAGCTAAACAATGTTGACCACATGTTTGGGTCAAGGGATTTTGAAACATAGTTTTATTATACACAATAGGTTTTCCCATTGTTTGTAGTTTTGATATCAACAAAGCCGGGTAATAAAAACCCATAGGATCGAACACGAATATATTACCAGGTTTCATATATATAGCTATCCAATGTTCTCCACCAAGATGAGACGATTGAGTATTGACGATTATTGCTTGATTATTGCTCAAATATGGAATTTTATCAAGAGGAAAAACTCCAACAAATTCATTTCCCAATATCTGTTTTCCGATTTTATTGACCTGAACAGAACTACTTAAATAAATCCAGAGTATAAAAAACAACTTACTCCATGACAACTTTTCATGTTTCAATATACATTTATACCAACACAGTTCTATTTGCAGTAATTTGAACTTCATTTTCAAATACTCCATATATTATAACATGTACTGGTTCAGTAATAGCTTTTGCAAACTTTATATCCAGTCGTAAATTTCCATTTTGAGGTAATTGACTTTGATTTAAATCAAAATCAGGGGCTAAAACAAATGTAAAAAATGGGTATTTGCTTTTAAAATCTTCAAGAGTTATTCCGCAATTCAAATTTTTATCTAAATAACCCAGATTTCTAACAATACTCTGCATATATGTCGCGCAGTAATTGTCATTCTCGAAATCTTGAATATATGTTTCTCTATAATCAGTATTTTTCGACAAAGTCAATGATGTAACACCAAAGTTTTTGAAAATTGAGCTGGACGCAGTATATGATCCATTATATTGTGCTTCACTTTGAAATGTTATCAGAATAAAATTAGGCATTCTTCTGTCACCAAATATTTGTTCTTTATAGAATGATGAAGCACCTTTAGCAATAGCAAATTGTACAATTTCCTTTGTTTTTAATGGATAAATTGCATGTTTTGAATTAAGACCCAATTGATGACCTGCTAATACTGAGGGGTCTACTCGAACTCTTCTCACCAATAATTTTGCATCAACTAATTGACATATTGGTGTAGTAGTTGCACTAGTAAGAGATAATGCAGAATCAGACCTTTTCAGTCTAATATGTACATTAACTCCCGGTAGTAAATATTTCGGTTGATCCATAAAATCAAGTTGTAATGATGAGCACATAGTGAAAACCTTTGAGCCTTTTACCCACTTTTTTCTTTCATCATCACTGCCATAGCCCATAGGAGTAAGACATGTATTTTTAGTATCAGAATTGTAATTTAAAATAGTTTCTATTAATGCCTTGTGAATGAATGTATTATTTCCGCCCTCAATCTTGATATTATTAAATCCCAACACTGCATCTTTAAAAAGAGTATGAAACAGGAAATTGTTCGGTATTACATCTGCATTGGCATCCAAAACTTTTCTATCTTTATCTACAACCTTAATCTGAACAGTCAATAAAGTATCGTTCAAATCTAAATATTCGGTTTGCGAACCATTAATATAAAACTCGATATCATTTCTACTATCGGTAATTGAATTCATAGGAAAAACTTCCTCAAATGCCCCAAATTCTATTACAGCCTGGGGCAATGGTCTATCAAATATACATAATTCAGATTTACCACAAATCATTTTGCAAATATAGTTCCATGTCCTTTCATTCGTTTGTTTATACGTGATATTCCATGTCTTTTACGTTTTGGAGCATGAACTGGAGCTGGAGCTGGAGGTTTTTCTTTTTGAAACATACCTGCAACCCCGGGTAAAACTTTCCCTAATTCTGCTAAAGCATTTGTTTTTAGAGATGGTAGTATTTTCTGTTCATTCATAATAACATCTTTTGCAGTTTTCATACCAAAACTACCAATACGTTTAAGAATAGGCAGGGCAAATCTACCAATTGTTCTCAACCATACTGATCCGTACTGTTTACCAATAAAATATGGTAATTCACCACCAGATTGGCTACCACTATACATACTAATAATATCAGAATTAGCCATTTATTTTACGAAAATATAATGTCAAATGAGTTTTTGAACCTTTTGGAAATTCGATTAATTGACCAGAATCATCTCTTATATTTATTTCTATATTGTTTATACAAGATGTTGAAACAGGTAAATACATGGGATTTTCTACATTGATTTGTACAACTTCATCTTGATCATGTTTTTCAATCCATATAGATTTCATTAAAGGAACACTAGAATCGCCAACAATAACTGGTTCCACGATATTACTGTAAATGAACATTTGCTGATGATGTTTAAGGATTTTCGGTTTGTTTGTTCCTTCACAAATTTGTTCATTTTGTGTACATACTGGTTTAGTCAATCCTAATGTTTTTGACAAATTTGAGTCAAATTTAACTTGACTAAGATTAGAATTTATACTAAATCTAAATACTTTATCTTTTGAAGCTCAAAAACTGTTAAAATATCGCTACAATTGTCAGCTAAATAAGTTTGTAATTGTTCGAGGTCTGTAATATATAAATTATCTTTAAAAGTATATGCATGCTCTGTTATTTCAAAGTATGATAGCTTAAATTTGAATTCCACTAAATTATTAGTTTTTGGAAGTGTAGAGAGATTTATTTTTACTGTATCATTAAATACATTACGTAAATCAGTAAATCCTAGACGTTTAGCATCAGCCACTGTAGAAAATATAATTTCGAATGGCTTATTCAAGCAATTCATGTATAAATATTGACCATCATCATAAATTATAGGTTTCCTTGATTTCGATGAACTCGTCAAGTTATAACTATCTTTATCAATAAGAACACTAATATATTCCGTTACTGCTACTTTCTTATTATATTCAATAACGGATTTGCTATAGATTGGGAATAAATTGTATACAAATGTAAAATCCAACAGAGCAACTTCCCAGTCATTATCCAAATAGATGGGGTTTTGGAGTTCGATGATGAATTTGCTTGCTTGATTTTCAGGATGAATTAGTGGACAACTATTGCTCGGCAAAATAGTATAAAAATTCACTTTACTAGGTCTTTTGCTGATATCCATGACGGGTTTTGATAACCATGCCATTTGACATAGTATTGTTTATCCTTACCGACCTTTTTAGTTTTCAATATTTTTTGAATTCTAAATACTTTGGGGGGAGGAATGACTTGTAATTCCTGCTCATAAAATTTCCCCTGTACAATATTATTATCATTGTCTTTGATGACATACATTACAGGATTCTGTTTAGTATTTATTTTTGAAGTTACAAAGACTTCATCACTCCAATTTGTATCAAAATTTTTAATAAATGGTGATGCACTAATTTTACTAATTCTAACATGGTCACCGACTTTATATTTAGGTTTTGCAATTTTTACAGATTTCTTAGAAGTCAATGATGTTTTTGATGTAATATCAACCGGTCTCAATCCATTCAGTCCTCGATGTGATGAATGATTATAACTTGTTATTATTTTCGGTAAAGCATTTACCCATTTTTTATTACCTTGATGCACGAACAATTTCTTTAATCGATCTCTCAATGTTCGATTAAATCTTTCAACATGGGCAGCTTTGTATTGAGAATGTACCGAGTAGTGATTTATTTTCAGTTTATCGAGGATTTGCTTAACTTTACTATTGTAGAATTCTTTACCTAAAATAATAATAATAATAATAATAATAATAATAATAATAATAATAATAATAATAATAATAATAATAATAATAATAATAATAATAATAATAATAATACCTAAATCTGTTTGCAAGTTATTAGGATGTCCATCTTTAAATAAAATATTAATTTTCAGTTACAAGTTTTTTAGACGGTGTATAACTAGTTGTTGGTGGAACTTTTGGAACTTTAATAGTCTTTCTAATACCTTTTCTTAATTTCCTAATATTTTTCACCCTTGCTTTTAGAAACATTATTCATAGAGGTTTTCAACTTTGTTTATAAACCATGGCACCTTTTGGGTTGAAAATATCTGTTTTTACACGTAAATCATCGGGACATTGTTGTGTGAAATCAAGAAATATATATCCATGAGGTATTTTTATAGCATCTTGAAATGCACAATAAGAAAATTACGATTGTTAGGGTATGCTTGACGTGCAAGAAAATCAATCACTGTTGCATCTCTAGGATTCTTGAAAATAACTAAATATTGTACATTTAAATTACGTGTTCGATGTGCCCCACCTTGATGAAATAGATTTTGTGTTATGAAAATAACTGTTACACCGACATGTCTGCTGATCTTTGTAAATAAATTATTAAAATCTTTTTCTTTATTAGCTTCTTGATACAAATCATCGATAATAATGACATCACCTTTCTTTAATCGGCTGGACCAGTTTTTATCGAATCCCTTTACTATTTTCATGTTTTTTAATTTACAGAAACTTGATTGAGTTAATCCATGTTCTGCTTCAGCACCCCTATGCCAATAAATCCTGTTGAACTTTGATTTGAATAAATTTGATTTTAGTAATTTACAAACAAATAATGTTTTTCCACTACCACTCGGACCAACGATTTGGTATACTGCATCATTTCTTAATTCCATTTCAAAAATTTTATATATGTATATTTGTTTATATTCGATGATTTAATGAACTCGTGCTCAATTTGTATATAAAGACTAATTTTCATAAATGATTTAATAATGTTAGCAAATATAAATTATCGAGGAAATTTTGATGTATCGAATATGAGGTTCCCACCAGGGAAACCCCAGCAAATTATCGATAGAAGCGGGAAATATCCGATAATATTTTTCAAGACTGGTAAATGTCGAATCATGGGATGTAAGAAACCTTTGGATATTAATAAATTACAATATCGAATAAATAATATTAAAATCCAATCAATTACCGTTACTATGGATATGGGACATAGTATCAATCTATATAACATGTCGAAAAAATGTGATTGTATGTGTGAACCGGAATTGTTTCCGGCACTAAGACTATTAAAATATAACCCTATATGTGTCAACGTGTTTGCTAGTGGAAAGGTTGTCATGTTGGGCTTGAGAAATTTGGAGTATAGAGAATTTGTTCGAAATGAGATAATTTCATTGGTCGATTTCTAATTGGTTAATTTCTAATTGGTTATTGATTGATTTAAACAAACGGTTTTTTGTTTAGAATTCATTTTTTCAACACCATGTACAAATTACCAAGCGCAGCAAACCTCATGAAGGATATTGACGATTACGGTAAATTTTAAATTTTTATTTTCACATTATTTACTATTTATTATTTTAGAAAAATATTTAGAAGTTATGATCAATAGGATAAAATATTATTATCCTCAAATTATTGAAATTATCAAGTATCGAGAAGCAGAAATAATTCCGGACCTCATTTTCTACACAACTCAAATTAGAATAATGGAGGTATTTCACCAGTTCTTATGGGATATTAAGATAAACAGAACCATCAAACAAATGGAGCCGGAGTACCAGTGCATCATCGGATGCTCATGTTGTGCCGATCGTTATCGGCGATATGTTGAATGGGAGTTAGTGAAAACTCTGAGAAGGTTTCATTACTCCCGGATTGTGGATTTAGGATACCAATAAATGTATTTTTGTATTGTGTTTTTTTTTATATTTGAAATAGTAATAAATAATAATAGTAATAATAATAGTAATAATAATAGAAATATAATTAGTAAAAATAGAAATAGTAATAATAATAATATAAATAGTAATAATAGAAATAGTAATAATACTATGACACAAATAATAATAAAACATTAATAATAATAAAACATTAATAATATGTACATTAATAGAACATAAATGCAGCATTAATGCAAATGAAATGCAAATTTAAACAAAGACATGCTGTAATCTGATTGGTTGATAGGCATGAGTCAAAGGTATAAAAACCCTGTAACATTTAAATTTAATCATTATTCACTATGACCAAGAAAATTTCATGCACCGAAAAACCTAAAGAAATGGTACAACCAGTTCAAATGTTCCACAACTACAAAATGTATTTTTTGAAAGAAGAAATCAATATGAAATTGGTTGCACCAGTCAAGCTAATTCCAACTAAATTTGAATTCTTATCCGGCACGCTTTCAATGATTGATGTCAAAACTATTGATGATGTTTTTAAACGGATAGATTCGAATCTATCGTGTAATCAACATGCATGGTTCAACAATAGATATGCAAGATTTTATGATGCTTTTGATGAAATCAGTTTCAAAGAAAATGAAAATTGGTATATAACAATTGCAATCCAGGGATATAAAGTTGATAATAATGATGTATATTCTCCTATTTGGAAAATTATGTCTGCTAGACTTTCACAAATATTTTAATGTTATATTTAATAAATGTATTAGTCAGATTTGTTTTTCTCTTTATTAATTGCAACATAAATGCAAATGACATGCAAATTTAACAAAGAAAATCTATAAACAAACTTATAATATAGTTTTAAAGTGATGAAAATGACTGCAGAAAAAGGTTAACATGATTAATTAATTACCGAATTATTTATTATTTAGAATTTTTAATCAACTTTTTGTTGGAAAAATTAGCAGAAATATCTGGTGTGAAAATTGAGGACATATTATCTATTACAAATGCCTTAAATATCGGCTGGATAGTTGAGAGTCAAGATACAGGATTTGATGATGAGGAAGAAACTCAAGAAACCGATACTCAAGAAATTGATGAGGAAATCTATGAACCTATAGATGAACCTATAGAGGAACCTATAGAGGAACCTAAAGATGAATCTAAAGATGAATCTAAAGATAATATTACGAATGATTGTATTGATCATGTCGACGACTGCGAATGTGTTAATTAATAAATCTTAGTTAATTAATGTTTGTAAATTTATTTAAAATTTTATTTAAAAAATCAAACAAAATAACTATATTAATTTTATTTAAAAAATCGCAATAAAACATACAAAATAGCAACACCTGTTGCAAGTTTTACATAGTTTTTAAATTTTCTTTTCTGTTGATCTATTTCCTTCGCATTTCTGGCGAGTTGATTCAGTACGCCCCATCCGCAATTGGCTTCAATCCATGGTTGAAACTTTGACTTGATTATCTAGAAAATATATATTAATAAAATATAGATTATAAAAGTATTACTTCTTGAGACCACTGATAATAATGTTCAGAGTCCCATAGACTTCTTTCGATTATTATCTTCATATAAGCGAACCCTACTAGTATTCGGGTCCACTTCATCTCCTCATCGCATAGGTAGTTAAAAATCCTATTAAAATAGAATTTCTTCGTTTCGAGGGAATCGGAATTGAGTACATCCTCATAATCAATGTGATTTCCTTCTATAATCCTTTCGGTCCGATCGACCAGGAAACTGAGTCTTTCCATAATATTCCTGTTGACGAGTTCGCTTAAAAGATTTTCCATAAATTGAGACATTTTTACAATAATTTAAAATATGATGTTTTATTTATACTAATACTGTATGATTTTGATTGGTTGATAGACTATAAATGTAAAAGAAAGGTTTTGATTTGATACACCATGAAAACTATATTCATATTGCTAATTATTATAACGAGTGTGTGCTCACACAATACAACAATAACAGTGGAGTCTTTTAATAAATCAATATGTGTTTATCCGAATACAGTCAAGTTGATGGATATTTTATATATTCTCGACAAACCAAAATGGTCAAAGCATCCAAGAAAAAGAATATCTCAAGGATTGGAATATCTCAAAGATTGGAATTTAGAAAAAAGATATGAACTATCATTTGAATATATACAAAATATAAAAATTGAATTGATTCATCATATTATGGTTTTCAATAACTCTATTGTTGAAAATAAAAAGAATATGAAAATTATTGATAAGAAGCATGATTATTTATTAAAAAAGATTGAATTATTATTAAGAGAAATTCAAACAATCAAAGGATCAATAGAATATCTGAAAATCAATTCAACGTTACCAATTTCTAACAATATTGCTGCGAATAGTAGTACATCAATATTTAGTTTACCTTTGTTAATTTTACATTATTTTATTGTTTAAATAAATGTATGTTTTGTTGATTTGTTGATTTGTTGAGCGTGACCAGTACCCTTGTGAGCATTACCCATAGGGGGACAAAATATTTTGTCGGATAGACTCGCAGTATATAGACTCGGAGTATATAGATTAATACTAATAATAATAATAATAATAATAATAATAATAATAATAATAATAATAATAATAATAATAATAATAATAATAATAATAATAATAATAATAATAATAATAATAATAATAATAATAATAATAATAATAATAATAATAATAATAATAATAATAATAATAATAATAATAATAATAAGAATAATAATAATAATAATAATAATAATAATAATAATAATAATAATAATAATAATAATAATAATAATAATAATAATAATAATAATAATAGTAACAAGATATATAGCTCATTCGAAAGGTCTTGGATTGAGCTTTAAAATGAGCTATCGATGAATAATTTTCGTTGGTGGGAATTTTGAAAAAATTAAAAATAAAATAATAATATTTTTAAAAATAATAATAAAAATAATAATATTTTTAAAAATGATAATATGACCTTGATGACTCATCGCGATGACTCATATGACCTTGGCAATGACCTTGGATGAGTCATGCGACCTTGAAGATGACCTTGATGAGGCATAGGATGACTCAGATGACCTTGAAAATGACCTTGAAAAGTTTTGATGAGTCATCGTATGAGTCATATGACCTTGAAAATTTTTTGATGAGTCATAGTATGAGTCATATGACCTTGAGGATGACCTTGGATGAGTCATATGACTTTGAAAATGACCTTGGATGAGTCATACGACCTTGAGAATGACCTTGGATGAGTCATACGACCTTGAGAATGACCTTGGATGAGTCATACGACCTTGAGAATGACCTGGGATGAGACATGGTCTTTGTTTAAATGACCTTGAAAATTTTTATGACTCGTCGGATGAGTCATATGACCTTGAAAATGACCTTGATGAGTCATAGTATGAGTCATATGACCTTGAAAATGACCTTGATGAGTCATGGCCTTTGTTTAAACGACCTTGAAAAAAATTTTGACCTTGATGAGTCATATTATGAGTCATATGACCTTGGAAATGACCTTGATGAGTCATAGGATGCGTCATGGTCTTTGTTTAAATGACCTTGAGAACTTGGATGAGTCATAGGATGAGTCATGGTCTTTGTTTCAATGATCTTGATGAGTCATATGTCTTTGTTTAAATTTGACCTTGAAAAAAAATGTACTTTTAGACTTAGCATTTTAAAAAATTTTTACGACCGGGGGGGGGGGGGGTACTGTGCTAGCGGTGCCCTGTGCCAGCGGTGCCCAATCCATCTACTAACCGGAACCAGTGTTGTCTGATAAAATATCATATTTATCATATCAAAAAAGTCTGTCAGAGATAACAATGTTCCAATAATCTAACGAAAAAATAGACATGTCATCATAATCATCAAGAAATAAAACATGTTAATGGTAACTGGAAAATAGATAATAATAATTCGGAAGAATCTGTCACTTTCCTCAAGATGAGGATAGCTATCTCTCAAATCTCATTATGTTCTTCAATGAAAGTCAATGATCTTAATACCAAAGAAATTTAAATGGCCAAATGCTCAACGTTTTACACTTATTTTTAAGAAAATAGTCAAATACAATAAATGGTTTTATTATTCTCCTCGTTTAACCAGTTATACTTTCATTACAATCATTTTGTATTATAATACATCTTAACTATAATTATAAATCAATTATATACGAAATAATGAATAAAACACAATTAATTGAATGGTAATATTATTAAATGAATTATTAACTCTATTAAATGTAAAGGTCATACTAATAGATGAGTAACACTATACTAAATTATTTATGATAATAAAGAAAAACTTATTTAACCAAATGTCCATTTAATTATATTTAATTAAATAATTATACTATTTAAAATTGATTTGTTTATATAATCTCTCTTTAATTTTTTCCTTATTTCAATAGAAAAAAAAATAAACATGAAAAAAATTAATTTATTTCAATCAACTTTAACGAAGCCTCAAAGGTTTCCATGGGAGTAAATTCAATCATGCATAGTGAAATCTCAGTGGTTACGAAAGAATTAAAATCTGTTGAAGAACTAGCAATGGAAACTGAATTTGTCGAACATTCCATTTTGTGAGAATGAATATTAAATAAATAAGTAATTAATTATATGAATAAAACTTATAAAGAAAATTATTATCCGTCACAATCTGGTCGAGTGAAATAATAATAATACATTTACAATTATTAGATAAGAGTGCTGACCCCTCCCCCTTTTTTACACAGTCCACATAACTACTAACTTGATATGACCTGTTTTTATATTTAAAAAATATATTTTTATGTCAAAATATTGGGCTATAATTGCCGAATGATTATAAATATTTTCACATTTTTACAAGGAAATAATTAATATTTTTCTGTTAATAAAATATTTGATAAAATGTAGAATATCCCCACACGGAATTGGCAAGGGATTAATGGATTCAATTAGGGAAATTAAATAATCTTTCAAAGTCCACTCATTTCCCTATGTTAACGGATAAGTTTATTTAACAAGTGAAAATGCAGTTTTTATTGAAATTTTTGACAGAAAAGAAAAAAATATTGGTGAAACACATTTCTTAATTCTACAAAAATTTATTTTACTTGCTTATTTTTTGGTGACAAAGATATTATTCCGGTTAGACAAAAATTCGTTTAAATGCACAAAAGCTTTATTGTATTTAATGACTTCTTTCTGTTTCCATTATGTTATGATTTTTTTTTAATTTTATTTTTCTGAAACTGCCTAAACTAAAATTAGTATTACATTAATCTCCGCCCGCCATATTTACTACCTCTGGTTCGATTGGGTAATAACTTCTATAATATACACGTTGGTGTGCAAATCAATTTCATGATTAATAAATTATGCTTAAATTTATGTTAATACACACATTTTAGAAATGAATGTCAAGTAAGATTTTTTACAAGTAAATTTTTAGGTTTGAATTTTGATACAATGACTGCCTTTGGAAAAATAGATCCAAACTTTGTAAGAAATCAAAAATTAATTCTGTCATAACAAATACCATTGCATGTCATAAGCAACTTCTCGAGAAGAAACGGCACTATGAGATAAACTACTTTGTTATCAATCGTTAATACAGTACTATTGCGATCTTCCACTGAAACGCCTGGTCTGCCATCAGCTCCAAATTCAACACCAACTACATTACCGTCTGCAAACCGAAGGTGGTTGTTTGTAGATTCAGATCATGAAAATTCGGCAACGTCCATTGTACGGTCAGAACGAAGAAGTGTCATCTTCAAAATAAAAATATTTGTATTCAAAATTTTATATTTCTTTTCAATTGTAAACCATGTACTGTAAGTAATAAATATATATTTAAATGTAAACATTGTGTTGATTTCTCTTTCCAACATTGTTTTATAGGTAGAGTTATTGAATACTTGAAATATATATTAGTTTTCCTTGCAAGCTCTCATAAGCACATAAAAGCCCTAATTCACTTTTTAACTTACTTCAAAAAAATAGAATTGCAAAATTTTGACTAATGTAATACTTTCAAAAATTAATAATAAATGTAACATTTAACCCAATGCTGCTAGAAAATCGTTGAAGTATAATATTTATTATCACTTGATGAAGCAGTGTCGAAATTTTGTGTTGTAGGAAAAAAATTAATTTTTCATCTATAGTCATAATAAAAATAAATGAAATGTTTGGCAAAAGATTCGCAAAGGTTGGAGAGTTTTAATCAATCATAAAAACTTATTCTTCCATTAATAATCAGATTTCGACTATTTATGATTTGATTTTTCACAAATTTCTACAACTTGAAAACAATGAAACAGTAAAAAAATGTGAATTAAAATTTCCCAATAGTTTTATACAGTCTTTACTCTCCAATTTCCCATTGTTGTGAAAGTCATACACGAATCCATTAACTAACTCGCATACGTTTCCGTAAATCAACAATGGAACATCGCAACTTCCGGTGCATAAGGAAACGATAAATTTGTTCGTCTCGCTAAATTAAGAAAATAGTTTGTTTCGTAATTATGGGTCATGAAAATATGTTAATGATAATCGGATCAACGGAAGAGAATAAGAAAAATTGTCTTCAATTTAATATAGAAATGAAATTATTATTAATTTATACTCTAATAATAATAATAATAATAATAATAATAATAATAATAATTATTATTATTATTATGATATATAATTTTAAAAAATAATTATGCAAACCATAAGCAGCAATATATATAAAATGAAATATTTCGACCTAAAGTAGGCCCTGGTCATTCCAATACAAAATTAACAAGTCTCTCACTTTCTGCTTCCATTTTAATTGAATTTTTCTTTTCTGCAACCTTATTTTTGGAAACATCTTAAGATATGAGAAAAGAAAAATGTAATCATAAGGAAAGTTTAGAGCGAAATACTTGTTAATTTATATATTATAATCATGTAGCAAACTTCATTGCGAAAAAGACCATACGCACAAGGCTCGATAAATAATACGAGCTGTACGTGGAAATACAATAAAAACTAAATTTTTTTGATAATAAAGAAATTGTTAATTCCGGGACATTTTCCGGGACGTGTATCTAGAATCTAGGACGAATGGTTATCCCATTTATAAGGTCATTCGTACATCTTTTTCACTATATATTTCGATAGCTATATAGTTCACTATATATTTCATTATCATCATCATTAATTAAGTTTTTGTTTAATTAAGCTTTTGTATGTTGATGTATATTAATAATAGTTATGTTAAATAATTAAAAAAAATAATTAAAATAATATTTTTAAATAATTTTAAAAGTTTAAATATAATTGATTATTGAAAATTATTTTTAAAATATAATTGTTTAAAATTTTTATCTACAATTTAAAATTTATATATTTTATAATTTGTTTATATATTATTAATATAGTATATTTATTCATCCGTCGTGAATGTAGGTACCTGATGATGACAGTGATGCTATCGAAATATATAGTGAAAAAGATGTATTAATGGCGATTTTTATTAATAAAACCTTTACCATGTTTATTTAAGTATTTATTTATAAGGTGTTTCTTTCTTCTGGTACTCATATAAACCTCTTTCTCGCACATTTTTTATATGGGCATTTGGAGTTTTTGTTCACTTAATTCAGTGCTGCCCAACCCAAATTGTACCAACGGCCGCTTTGACAACCGAAAAGTGCCGCACATAAATAAAAATTATTGGAAAAATTTGTTCTAATCATTTTTTCTGATTTTACAAAAATATATAAAGAAAACATGTAATGAACGAATTGCAAAATATATTTGTTTAGTTGTAAACAAAAAATACATCAATACATGCAATTTTTCAGTGTGATATTTGTGTGTCTTCGATTACTTAATTTTTCTATATCTATTTCAAGTAGTAGGTAGAAAGTAGCCCGCTGCAGCAATGACCCCCCGGGGGGGGGGGGTCTGCTGCACGATTTTTTTTGCTGCACGATTTTTTTGCTGCAACTTTTGATTACGCAATTATTCAGACTATAGTGAGGGGGTCTCGATGGTCCTGGGATTTTCAATACAAAAAAAAATTTTTCAATACAAAAACGATGGTCCTGGGATTTTCTATACAAAAAATTTTTTTCTATACAAAAATCCGACTACCACTAAAAAAGCCAAGGATTTTTCAGACTATAGTGAGGTGGTCTCCTTGGTCCTGAGAAATAGGCGGTCTTCAATAAAAAAGAGTGGTAATTTAAGGTCTCAGGATATTTTCAATACAAAAAGCTGGTCTTCAATAAAAAAGCATGGTAATTTAAGGTCTCAGGATATTTTCAATAGAAAAAGGTTGTCTTCAATAAAAAAGCATGGTAATTTAAGGTCTCAGGATATTTTCAATACAAAAATCCGACTACCACTATAAAGCATGGAATTTTCTAGGTCAATTTAGGTGGGTCTCCTTGGTCCTGAGAATTTCAATAGAAAAAGGTGGTCTACACTAAAAAAGCGTGGTAAATTTTTAAAATAAAGTAAATAATGGTTCTAAAAATTAAATTACAGTAAATTATGGTTCAAATTTTTGAATTACAGTAAATAATGGTTCTAAAAAATTAAATTACAGTAAATTATGGTTCTTAAAAATTAAATTACAGTAATTAATGGTCCTGGGATTTTCAATTACAGTTAATTATGGTTCTAAAAAATTAAATTAAAGTAAATTATGGTTCAAATTTTTGAATTACAGTAAATAATGGTTCTAAAAAATTAAATTACAGTAAATTATGGTTCTTAAAAATTAAATTACAGTAATTAATGGTCCTGGGATTTTCAATTACAGTTAATTATGGTTCTAAAAAATTAAATTAAAGTAAATTAAGGTTCAAATTTTTCAATTAAAGTAAATTAAGGTTCAAATTTTTCAATTAAAGTAAATTATGGTCCAAATTTTTGAATTAAAGTAAATTATGGTCCAAATTTTTCAATTAGTAATGAATGGGCTCAAATAACTAAATTAAAGTAAATTAAGGTTCAAATTTTTCAATTAAAGTAAATAATGGTCCAAATTTTTCAATTACAGTAAATTATGGTCCAAATTTTTAAATTAAAGTAATGAAAGGGCTCAAATAACTAAATTAAGGTTCTAAAAAATTAAATTAAAGTTAATTAAGGTCCAAATTTAAAAATTAAGTAATCAATGGTCAAAAATTTTAAATTAAAGTTAAATAAGTAAATTAAAGTAATAATTTTTAAATAAGTAATGTAATAAGTAAATTAAAGTAAGATTTTAAAATTTATTAACAAAAAGTTGAAATAATAGAAGGTGTTTGAGAATTGAAATTTTTTAATGAAAATTTTAATGAAATAATTTTTTAAGTAATTTTTAATAGAAATTTTTATGGAATAATTTTTTAAGTTAATTTTTAATGAAATTTTTTATGAAATATTTTACAAAGACAAATTTTAATAATAATTCTACAACAAACCAACAACTTAGTACCAACAACCAGTAACTTACGAACATGTATTAACAACCAGATACCTACAACTAGTTACTAACAACTAGGTACCAAATACCAAGTACTAACAACTAGTTACTAACAACCAGTTACCTGATACTAAGTACCTACAACCACCTAACAAGTACTAACAACCAAAAACAAGCAACCAACTAGGTACCAAGTACTAACAATAAAAACAAGCAACCAACCAGATACCTACAACTAGATACCTACAACCAACTAGCTACCACCTACCAAGTACATTCAACCAACAACAACCAGCTAACAACTAGCTACCACCTACCAAGTACCAACAACCAACAACAACCAAGTACTAAGCACTGTCAACTAAATACCAAACACTTACAACCTACAACTAGTTACTAACAACCAGTTACCTGTTACCAAGTACATACAACCAAAACAACCAACCAACTAGGTACCAGATACCGAGTACTCACAACCGACAATAACCAGCTACTAAGCATTACCAACCACCTACAACCTACAACTAGTTACTAACAACTAGTTACCTGATAACTACAACTAGATACTAACAACCAAAAACAACCAACAAACCAGTTATCTGATACCAAATACTTACAACTAGTTACTAACAACCAGTTACCTGATAGCAACCAACTAGGTACCAGATACCGAGTACTCACAACCGACAATAACCAGCTACTAAGCATTACCAACCACCTACAACCTACAACTCGATACTAACAACCAGTTACCTGCTACTAAGTACCTACAACCAACTAGCTACCACCTACCAAGTACCTACAACCAACTAGCTACCACCTACCAAGTACTTACAACCAACTAGCTACCACCTAACAAGTACTAACAACCAACATCAACCAGGTACTAAGCATTATCAACCAAGTACCTACAACCAACTAGCTACCACCTACCAAGTACTTACAACCAACATCAACCAGGTACTAAACATTATCAACCAAGTACTAACAACCAGATGACCAAGTGAAATTATTAGTTAAATAGGTAAAATAATGTTTAATTTTTAAATTAACTAATCAATGATCTAAAATATTAAAGTTAAAGTCAATTTAAGATGAAGATTTTCTGGGATTTCCAATGTTAATTTTAGATGCAAATCTTCGTCAATTAATCAATGACCACATGAAATTATTGGTTAAATATGAAAATAAGGATTATATTTAGTTGTTAAGTAAATTATGGTGTAAAATTAAGAAATAAAGAATAATTAGGTAAATTAAGGATAAGTAAATTAAAGTTAAAAATTTTAAATAAGTAAATTAAGGTTCAAAATTTTAAATTAAAGAAAACAATGGTTCAAAATTTAAATTAAAGCTAAATAAGTAAATTAAAGTAATAATTTTTAAATTAAGTAATCAATGGTAAAAAATTTTAAATAAGTAAATTAAAGTAAATTAAAGTAAGATTTTAAAATTTAATTAGAAAATAATAGAAGGTGTTTGAGAATTGGAATTTTTTAATGAAAATTTAAATGGAATAATAATAATAATAATAATAATAATAATAATAATAAAAATAATAATAATAATAAAAAATAATAATAATAATTCAACAGTTACCAACAAGTGGTTACTGATTATTTTTAACTAGGTGCTAACAAATAAATACTTTCAACATGATCCCAAGTACTAACTAACTCTCAAACAACCACATACTTACAACTAACTACTTACAATCAACTAAATATTCTTTATTGTATTTTATAAATTGTATACCACAACTCAATCACTTTAAAACACCACGTGAAATTCGAAATAATTTAAATTACAATGAAGGACTAATGAATTCTAATTTACAAAACATTTTTCTTTTAATTGATTACTACTGACTTATTATTCCAAAGTAAAAATCACATTCAATAAATACTTATTGTTGATCAGTTTTATTATATATACTCTGAGTTTATCCGACAGGATGTTTTGACCCCCTAAGGGTACAGGTCGTAAGGGTACTGGTCGTAAGGGTATTAGTCGTAAAGGTACTAGTCGTAAGGGTATTGGTAACACTCAACCACCACCTACCCATGTACTAACAACTAAGTACTAACAACCAGCTACTAAGCATTATCAACCTACAACTATATAACAACACTGTACCAGCTACCAAATACAAGATACCAAGTACCAACAATCAACTAACAACACATAAAAATAATAGCAATTAAATACAAAATATTCTTCATCGCATACACTATCTTCTTATCAAAATCTAAAAAGTCAACCAACTACTTACAACCAACAACTATGTACTAACAAATTGATCTTTAAAAGCAAATACTCATCACTTGAAAAATTAGATGGAAAATTAATTGAACTCTAGGTAAAAATTGATTAAATTATTGTAAAAATTTAAATTATTCAAAATATACTAAATAAAAAATATAATTAATAGACAAGAAAGAACATTAAATTTGAATCAAGATTTGCAAGATTTGTAAGATACTGGATAGTAAATAAAAATACTAATCATTCAAGTTAATATGAATCAACTAAGATAATAAATTAATAAAAATTTTAAAATAAGATCTAGTAGATAATTGATTTAGATTGAATAAATTATTTGAAATAAAATTAATTTTAATTATTTTTTTTTTAAGTAATACATGTACTCAAATTGATTGACTGATTTCTCAATATATTCAAAAAAATCAGTATAAATTCATTACAATTATCAAAGTCAGAAATCTACAATAACAATAATTATCATTAAATTTCAAAAGAGACTAGAAAACTAACAAACCAGTAAATTCATTCAAATGACAATAATTAGTATATCCGAATGAATTCTCTAATAAAAACATCTAAAAAGCATCAAATTTCCCTGAAATATCTCTATCTTTTAAGATTAGTATCTTATCGGTAAGTACTTGTTAAAGATCATATATTCACCTCAAACTAAAAAGATTCCTTAAAATCCCTTAAATGACTATATTTCAACCCTTAATTCGTATTATTACAAATAATTCAATAAAATCATCTAAAAAGCATCAAATTTCCCAAAAATAACTCTATCTTTAAAGATTAGTATTTTATCGATAAATATCCTTAAAAGGTTATATATTTACCTCAGACTAATAAGATTCCTTAAAATCCCCTTTAAATGACTATAATTCTAACTTTAATTCGTATTATCACAAATATTTCCCTATAAAACAGGTAAAATCATTAACTCTAAATAATTTATAAAATCTAATGATAAAACCGGTTATAATTAAATTTTTGTTAATCACTGTACTCGAAATTTAAAATAAATATTGCTTGAAATTTGACTGTACAATATAACTGAGTAGTTGCATAGAAAGATTAAATTTATCCACATTTCTTCAAATGATCATTTTTACCGATATCCAACCGATTTAATTACTAATTAAAATCACCCGATAGATTTCTCCCAATAAAGATCAATTTTCTTTAGTCGACGTTTTAAATCAATATTTCCAACTTTTGTCGTTGTCCGTCTAAATAAAGATAAAAAATAATTTAAAGTTGATATCAATCCCAATTATCTGTAAAGTTTCATTGTCAAAACCAAGTAAATAGATTATCCCTACTTAATAAAACATTGTTCTAAAACATAAATCTAAATTAATTTACTGTGCATTAATCACAACCTAATAAAACAATATAATTATTATTGATTCATAACTAATGTATTGCAATTTCCCTTAAAACATTGATATTTTACCAACATCATCCTTAAAAGATCATATATTCCCATCTTAACCCATCCTTCATTAAATTCAATCGAATATATCTCCCTTACAATGATATATTCCCATCTTAACCCATCCCTCATTAAA
>CAUHTR010000989.1:0-25119 GCA_959609185.1 Schmidtea polychroa | reverse complement strand
CAACCAGATACCTACAACTAGATACTAACCAGATACCTGCTACTAAGTATTTACAACCGACAACAACCAAGTACTAACAACCGACAACAACCAGGTAAGCATTTGCATATCGACCATATTGACATTCAAAACAATACAATATATGATGAATTTCCTGTATTGAATTTCAAAACAATATTCAAAATAGCCAATATTTCATATTGAATTTCAAAACAATATTCAATACTTATTGAATTTCAAAGCAGTATTCAATATATATATATATATATATATATATATTGTTTTTGTCAATATATTGATTTGTTCAATATATTGATTTGCTCAATAAACTGATTTGTTCAATAAACTGATGCACTTGACTGGTGGAGGATTCATAGTGAAAGGTTTCCATTACTTTCTTCCATGGCAAGACACTACTTGGCCATTCCAGCATCCTCAGCTTCTTCAGAAAGGACATTATCCAAAACAGGTCAAATTGTCAACTGTCAGCGAACAAATTTAGCACCTGACCAGGTGAACAAATTGATATTCATTCATGAAAACTTGAATAAAGTTTCAATTTCAAAACTGAATTTGTATTCTGATGACAGCGACGACAATCAGACAAAAATGTTTGAATAACCAGTCTTGTTTTTCTTCACTGAAGACGCATTTATGAACAACAAAAATATATAAATTATTTTATATTGTAAAATTTCTATTTGATTTGAATTTGATGTTAAATAATGAATATTCCAAGATATTTCTTTCTTTCTTTTTATTTTGGATAAATTGTACCCTAAATTTTACATTGGGTTATAACCAAGCTCACACCTAGTCTTAGTTAACAATGGAATGTTACAAAATGCACTTCATTTAATTTTTTAGTGAAATGCATTGAAGGATGAATACATGAGAGAAATGGCCTCAATAGATATTCCCTGTCAATTTTTGGAGACAAAACTCAGTTCTACTGCTGTAAATGTCACATATTTTTTATTATTGACGGATTTGTTGAAGTTATTCCATTTCAATTCTTATATAAAAACCGCTTTTATTTTTATCCCAAATATAACTTGTTTTTGTAATTTTTTTCAAAATAAATTTTCACAGTACTTTGAAACTCTATTTTTTAAATTATATTTTGAATTTTTCAAAAATTTGTGAAATACTGTAAAAATTTTTCTTGAAATTCAATACGTTCAAAATAATTTTTTTTTATTTTTTTAATTTTTTTATATTGAATATTTTTTTTATTTTGAATTTTTTTCAAAATATTGTAAAAACTATATTGAGTTTCAAAACAAAATTCAAAAGATTATTTATGTATTGAATTTCAATAAATATTCAATAAATTCAATATTTTTCATGAAATTCAATATGTTCAAAATTTTCAATTCAAAATGCAAGTGCTTACAACCAGGTACTAACCATTATCAACCAAGTACTAAGTATTTACAAACTTTGACCATATACCTGCTACCAAGTACAAGATACCAAGTACAAATCACTGTCAACTAAATACCAAGTACTTGCGACCAGATGACCACATGAAATTATTGGTTAAATAGGTAAATTAATGTTTAATTTTTAAATTAAGTAATCAATGATCTAAAATATTAAAGTTAAAGTCAATTTAAAATGAAAGTTTTACGGGGATTTTCAAGTTTATTTTAGAAGCAAATCTTTGTCAATTAATCAATTAAATTATTGGTTAAATATGAAAATAAGGGTTATATTTAGTTGTTAAGTAAATTATGGTGTTAAATTAAGTAATACAAGCAGGCGCGTACGCAGGATGAATCCATTGGGGAGGTTTTATATATATTATTTTTATATATAGAGAGGGGGGGTTATTTATATATATATACAGTGCTCGAAGTGGAACAAAATATGTGCCGGGATAGGCATGCTGTGGCACCCGGGATTCCAGGCTTTTATGCAGAAATTTTCAGTTGGGGGTGTTGCAAAACTTTGGGGGGTGTCCAACAAATTTTTTTTTTGGGGGGGGGGGTGTCCACTCATTTCATCATAAGTTTCAGGGGGTGTACCTGTTTTAATGTGGGGGGGGGTGTCAAACAATTTTGGGGGGTGGGTAAATCCCTGCGGGATTCTCATTTTTAACCAAGCAAAATGACAGAGATTTTTTGCATGTGTAAATTTGTCTGATAAATAATCGGAAATTTTGTTTCAAATATAAAGCGTCAACGTCTTACTCTGATAGTCCTTTTGGTAATAGCCCATTTTCTCACATTACCTCAAAAAAACTGCAAATTCACTTAACTTTCTACGTGCTTTTATTCAACATTTAATTACAGTAAAATATATTAAAGAACTGGTAGCACTAAATGCTGTCAAACATGTTGAGAACATATCGTCAACAGAGTGGGAATAACACTAACAAACCCTCATAACTTGCAGAGAGAGTACATTGATGTTTCGCTAACGGGATCATCACGGACAATTCGCGATAGGCAGTTCTTTTCGTCTGCATGTCTGTGGCCACTGGTTAGCCAACTTTGCACATAAGCAGAGGGCTTCCATAATCTTAATGGGGGACCCACAAGGCGAATCATCATTAGTGCAAAAGAGATAGACTATGTGGTCGTGATTATGAGTTGCTATTAATTTAATTGGTTCATTTCATAGACACAAAATACGTAATAACACACCCTTTGTGTAAGCTACGCAGTGCCCGTGACAAGAAACTCATGCCTACACTTTCACACACACACCTTTAATACATCAAAACTCATACTATATACAGTGGATAAGAAGTACGATAAAGGCATTGAAGCGGTCCTATCTCTTACATATTGTGATTGTCAATATGTGCATGTGTATGTATATCTGCGTAACACATATATGTTTTCTTATCACGTTAATTATAACAGCTCTCTGCATGTGAAATCATGCACACATTATATATAGAGGGGGTCGCAGTATAAATAACTCAACAAACAACTTGCTGGTTTAACTAAAATAAATAAGAGAATATACCTACCTATCCATTAGTGCTGCTTGGGAAATTCTTAATTGAATAGAGAATAGAGAATAAAGAATATATATATACATACATATATGGATGTACTATGTGTGACTTTAATTGCAGTATTTGTGTGCCTATAAAATGAAATAAGTACCGGGATAAACCTATAGATTATATGAAATGAAGTGCCGGGATGCAATTCCGCCTACATAATCAATGCCGGGATAATATCCCGGCTATCCCGCCTCACTTCGAGCACTGTATATATATATATATATATATATATATATATATATATATATATATATATATATATATATATATATATATATATATACAGGGCCGCCGAGAGGACTTTTGGGGCCCGGGGATATACTTCTTGTGGGGGCCCCTGCCAAGAGCGTGAAAAAAAAATTTCCCCCTCGGACTAGCAAACAAATTAATTACGTCTTGAAAATCAATTTTCTTAGCCATTTCAGCTTCAATCGACAACATTCCTAAATCATTCAATCGGTGTTGTGACACTGTGGATCTCAAAACATCTTTTATCCTTTTTAAAACACTAAAGGATCGTTCTGCTTCAGCAACGGTTACGGGGATCGTATAAAATAATCTTATTGCTATTATTAGGTTGGGAAACAATACATCCAGTTTCATTTTTTAATGATGTTTAGTAACTCAATGGGCGAGAGAGATTTGTTTTGTATATTGGTATCATAAATTGATTTTAAATGGAGTATTTCTTCACCAAGATTATGGTCAATATTATTTTCATATACCTTTTGTAATTTTTCGGACTTCTTTTGTATTTCTTCATCATTAAGGTTATGAAATAACCATAATACATTAAATAACGAATCAATTTCTTTAGCCGCATTAAATCTTCTTGCAATATTTCCAATAATACAATCTAAGAAAACATTGAAAACATTTGTTCTGAATTCGTCACTTGGTGTCATTTCTAATTCATCCACATCGTGAATATCGGAGTCGATGGCGGTCTCTCATTGACTGCTAATTACTAATAATCGAAAATTAGACTTCAGCACTCCAGCATCGGTAAAGAAATGCTTTGTAGCCCAACGCTTAGGTTAATTTCTTATTCACTTTCGGCTTAGTTCACAAACACGATTACTTTATCCGCTTCTTCCTGGAGATTTTTACATTGATCAAACAACTACACTTACTACACTATTAATGTTTGTAATTTTTCTTTAAGTTAAATAATAATAGAGTTTGTAAATAATGAAACAGGCTCAAAATGTCAAAAACTAGTGATAGCAAGCACTTGACTCTTGACAAACAAAAGATTGCCACATGTGCTTACCATTACTGCAAGATGCGTTTGTGCCGTGTAGACTTTTTCGCAACGGGGTTCCGAAAGCAATCTTGGCAACGGACGCTCTCCAGACGTACCCCACACACACGCACCACAAAAGGAAGAACATAGTTCCTACAAATTGAAATCATGATTCTTTCATAAAAAAAATCAAGTGATTTAAATCATGATAGATTTTTTCTCCGGGGCCCCGGTATTTTCCCCATCAACCCCCCCCCCCCCTCTTGTCGGGCCTATATATATATATAGATTGGGATTCGGAATATTTCTTAAATTGTTTTAAGTTTATATATTTATTAATTATAGTTTTTTATATTTTTGTTGGAATTATGGGGGGGGGGGTTAAACCCCCCCCCCCCTCTGCGTACGTCACTGAATACAAGGATAAATAGGTAAATTAAAGTCCAAATTAAAGTTTATTAAGTAATCAATGAATGTTCTAAAAAATTAAATTAAAGTTAAATATGTAAATTAAAGTAATAATTTTTAAATAAGTAATGTAATATGTAACTTAAAGTAAGATTTTTAAATTTATTACCACCAACATTTTTTGAGAAATGTAATTTTAAATGTAAAATTTTTAATGGAAATTTTAATGGAAATTTTTTTTAAGTCAATTTTTAAGTTTTTTAAGTTTTTAATTTTTATGAAATATTTTTTCAAAATTTTAATGGAATAATAATAATAATAATAATAATAATAATAATAATAATAATAATAATAATAATAATAATAATAATAATAATAATAATAATAATAATTCAACAATCAAATATCAACAACTATCAGGTACAACTAGATACCAAGTACTTACAAACAGCTACCAAGTACCATGTACTATCAACCAAGTAAAAACAACCAAGTACATACAACCAACTAAGTATTCTTTATTGTATTTTATCAAATGATTTTTAAATTAATTTTTTTATCTGTCTTCAAAAATATTTTTAATTACAGTAGAAAATCAGTAGAAAAATCAGTAGAAATACCTTTTCTAAATTTCTAAATTTAACAAAAATGATAGAATTTCATCAAAAATAAATAATTGTCAACTCAACCACTTTAAGACACCACGTGGAATTGAGGATAATTTAAATTACAATGAAAGACTATAGAATTATATTTCACAAAACATTCTTCTTTTAATTGATTACTACTGACTTTTTATTGCAAAGTAAAAATCACATTAAATGAATAGTTATATATACTCGGAGTTTATCCGACAGGATGTTTTGATCCCTCTAAGGGTACTGATCGTAAAGGTATTGGTCATAAAGGTACTGGTCGTAATGGTATTACTCAACCCCCCACTTACCCATGAACTAGATCAGTGGTGGCCAACCCAAATCAATCGAAGGGCCAAATTTTCGCAAAATTACTATCACGGGCCACAATAAATTCATTTAAATAAATATAACTCGTTTTTACGATTCAAGTAAACTTAGAATCAATTTTTTAATTTACAAACATGCTTAATTCGAATATTGATTTATTTAATTTTAATTAAAAATATATCTGACTCACATTTCTTCGAAATAATTCCAAAATCCTTAAAGATAAATGTCATAAAATTCCAAGAAACCCTGAAAATTAATTAATTAATCATTTTTATCAATTTATCATTTACTGAATTGCTCATCATGAATGTATTTTTGAAATTTATTTTAGCCATTTTAGAAATGGCTTTCAGGTAAGATGTTTAATTTCAAGTAAATTTTAAGGCTTGAATTTTGATCCATTTTACTTTTAGTCAACAGTATAATTATAAATTATTTTTAATTAATTTTCAGGGTTTCGTGGAATTTTATGACATTTATCTTTAAGGATTTTGGAATTATTTCGAAGAAATGTGAGTCAGATATATTTTTAATTAAAATTAAATAAATCAATCACCAAAAATATGTATTTTTCTAAAAAATTTTGGCCAAAAACGTCGAATATGAATAAAATGATTTTTTTAATTTTTTGTAATTTTTTTTGATATTTTCATTAAAAATTTTAGCAATCTTTTTTTTCTAAAAATTGTCTCAAATAAAGTTATTATAGAAACTTATCTCAGCGGTGCATTTCTACGAATCAAAAGTTTGCATGTGTTTTTAGTATGTGTTGCGCTTGTGTGGAGTTTTTAATTTTTCTTCCACTTTTCAGATTTCTATAGTATAAGATGTATCTCACTGAACTATAAATCACTGAACATCAACGTGAAATCAAAGTAAGTATGTATGTTTCTATAATGTAAGATTATTGATTTTTTTTCTTATATTATAGGAAACGGTTCTCAGTGGTGTTTGGTGTATAATATACTTTTGTGTGCACACCAGTTGAGGTGACTCATCATTTATATGACAATTATTACTTAACTTCATTTTTGAAAATCGTTTTCAAGTAATTATTTTAATTTTAAGTAACTTTTAAGACTTGAATTTTGATTTTATATAATTATGAGATAATTAATCAAGTTCTTAAATATTACTTTTAGCCAGCATTTATAATATAAAATATTGATAATTAAATTTCAGATGTTTTTTAGGAATTTTATGAATTTATTTGGAATTATTTCGATAAAATGTAAGTTAGATATATTTTTAACAATAAATAAATAAAGTAATCACCGAAGACATTTATTTTTTTTAATACAAATAGTAAAGATAGTACATGAATAAAATAGTTTTTTTAAATTTAAGCCGAGTTTTGTCATTTTCTGTAATTCTATGAAAATATTAATTTCGTTTTAATGTTTTGTATTTTAATGAATGAATCTTACATTGTCAGATCTTCACCTTCGCTTAAAGGTAGCGTTTCCAAATAAATATCTGAAAATCTAAAGAAATATTAACTTCAAAAATATTTTATAGAAAGATCATACAATGTTTTATCGTCTTTTTTTTCTACAGAGCAAAGTAGAGTTGTCCGATTCTAGATAAAACAATATTTTCGCCCACCTTTTTTTAATATATTAAAAATAATAATATGTTAATCAATTGTTGGGCTAGAACCGAGAATCGAGAGCTTGTTTTAATGAATCAAAAATACATAACATAAAAATCGCACCAAGTTAAATTAAAACACCAATCAATACAAATTAAAGTACATAACACATTGATGATAAATAAGACCCGGGTGAGAAATAAAGGAACGAAAAATAAAGGTCGCAATCACTAACACAAGTAGGAGAAACATCACATTCGGAATAGCTAACAACTAAGAAATAAAATAATAATAAATAAAATAATGGGTAATAAATTAATTAATAATATGAAAAATTTCTAAATAAATAAATTTAAAATTTAAAATAAATTATCTAGTAAACTGGTAAAATAATAAAAAGTAGAATAAAAGTAGTAAAATTAGATAAACCATAAAATTTATAAAACTAAATTGGTTAATGAAGACTAAAAATAAAACCAACAAAATTATTTAAATTATAAAACTTATAAAACCAAATTGTTTAAATTAATGAAACTAAAGTAAAATTAACTGAACTTATTTAAATTATAAAACTTGTAAAACTAAATTAAAATTAGCAAAAAACTATTTAAATTATAGAATTTATAAAATAAATCTTAAAAGTTAATAAAAATTAGAATTTTGATTAATTAAATTAATTAAATTAAAAAATAATAATTGCACACATTCATGCATGCATGCAAAAATATATCAGAATTGCCTCGCATTCTAATTGGATATAACAGCAGAGAATGCGTAGGCGTATAATTCAATCAGTATAAATAATGAGTGAAATTTCATTAAAAAAAACTCTCACGCTCAACTGGTTACACAACAATTCATTTACTGGCAATGAACATATGCTCTCAATTTTCGTTTCCATGCCATCGCGGTGAGGTAAATTTGATTTTTGTTTTGTGTAATATAATTTTGTTAGGTCTAATGTTATTTTAAATTGTAGTTAATTTTAGTTAATGTTATTTAGTTAATTTATTTTGTTATTTAGATAATGCTATTTTAAATTGTAGTTAATTTTAGTTAATGTTATTTAGTTAATTTATTTTGTTATTTAGATAATGCTATTTTAAATTGAAGTTAATTTTAGTTAATGTTATTTAGTTAATTTATTTTGTTATTTAGATAATGCTATTTTAAATTGTAGTTAATTTTAGTTAATGTTATTTAGTTAATTTATTTTGTTATTTAGATAATGCTATTTTAAATTGAAGTTATTTTAGTTAATGTTATTTAGTTAATTTATTTTGTTATTTAGATAATGCTATTTTAAATTGAAGTTAATTTTAGTTAATGTCATTTAGTTAATTTATTTTGTTATTTAGTGCTATTTTAAATTGAAGTTAATTTTCGTTAATGTTATTTAGTTAATTTATTTTGTTATTTAGATAATGCTATTTTAAATTGAAGTTAATTTTAGTTAATGTCATTTAGTTAATTTATTTTGTTATTTAGATAATGCTATTTTAAATTGTAGTTAATTTTAGTTAATGTTATTTAGTTAATTTATTTTGTTATTTAGATAATGCTATTTTAAATTGAAGTTAATTTTAGTTAATGTCATTTAGTTAATTTATTTTGTTATTTAGTGCTATTTTAAATTGAAGTTAATTTTCGTTAATGTTATTTAGTTAATTTATTTTGTTATTTAGATAATGCTATTTTAAATTGTAGTTAATTTTAGTTAATGTTATTTAGTTAATTTATTTTGTTATTTAGATAATGCTATTTTAAATTGTAGTTAATTTTAGTTAATGTTATTTAGTTAATTTATTTTGTTATTTAGATAATGCTATTTTAAATTGAAGTTAATTTTAGTTAATGTTATTTAGTTAATTTATTTTGTTATTTAGATAATGCTATTTTAAATTGTAGTTAATTTTAGTTAATGTTATTTAGTTAATTTATTTTGTTATTTAGATAATGCTATTTTAAATTGAAGTTATTTTAGTTAATGTTATTTAGTTAATTTATTTTGTTATTTAGATAATGCTATTTTAAATTGAAGTTAATTTTAGTTAATGTCATTTAGTTAATTTATTTTGTTATTTAGTGCTATTTTAAATTGAAGTTAATTTTCGTTAATGTTATTTAGTTAATTTATTTTGTTATTTAGATAATGCTATTTTAAATTGAAGTTAATTTTAGTTAATGTCATTTAGTTAATTTATTTTGTTATTTAGTGCTATTTTAAATTGAAGTTAATTTTCGTTAATGTTATTTAGTTAATTTATTTTGTTATTTAGATAATGCTATTTTAAATTGAAGTTAATTTTAGTTAATGTCATTTAGTTAATTTATTTTGTTATTTAGATCAGTGGTTCTCAAACTTTTTTGATCACGACCCAAATTTTTGACATTTCATGCCAAAAATTTTATTGCGACCCACATGACAAAGATTAATTTTAAAATAAATGTTTATTTAATGAGAATAACTCTATTTAACTCTAGTTATTCTAGTCATCGCGACCCACCAAAAATTCTTTCGCGACCCAAATATGGCTCGCGACCCATAGTTTGAGAAACACTGATTTAGATAATGCTATTTTAAATTGAAGTTAATTTTCGTTAATGTTATTTAGTTAATTTATTTTGCTATTTAGATAATGTTATTTTAAATTGAAGTTAATTGTTAATATTGGTATGGTATTATTCATTTTGTTGTTGTTAAGTCCAATGTTATACAATTTTAGGAATTAATAAAATTTTTAACGGAATTTGTTTTTAATTACTTCTTACGTTTGGCGTATGTTATTTTGTCCTTTTTGAATAATATTATAATTTAGGTTGGGTTTTTCTTGATATTTATGTGCCGATGGTCTGGACTGGGGGAAGGTTTGTGGACGGGCGGCACTACGTGCTGTTGGTCGGCAGATGTTTCACCAGTTGAGTCCATCGGGGTAGGGAATATAGATAGGGAGATGAACGGTTAGAGGGGGTAAAATCAATTTGCGATAGTTTAGGGCCCTATTTAGAGTTAGAAAGTGTAGGACTTTTTATTTTCATAGATATTATTGAGTTAGGAGAAATATTAGAATAGTTATGAACTGCTGTCGGTAGAGGAAGTAGGTTTAGGCAATTTTATAGAAACCACGAATAGTTAAGATATTCGATAGTTCAGGATTTGAATACAGGCAGATCCCTGCTCCAATTTTTTGAAGGATAATTTGGATATTATAGGAAGTATAGAATAATAATCATTAGATGAAAAATAAGGGCGGATCCCTGCAAAAAAATTTTGTAAGAGAACAATAGGAAATAACCGTAATTGAGGACCACAAATGATCTAAAACCAGCTTACATAGTGAATAATGACGTAAGACCTTCTAACGGCAGTCTAGAACCCGAAAAGAAAATACAATGGGGAGTAGTTTTAGTAATAGAACTCACCTGCTCATTGTTTTTTCGCCTTTGTGTACATTACCAACATGGTCGCCGCCATGGGTACACAAATGGTTTAAATTGCAATAGTCATGGAGGGGCTTAGGAAAGAGTCGAACGATTATGATTACCCCTAACGTACTTTAAATGGAAAATTGACCACCCCTAAGTACTCAACATGATTTTTGGGGGCTCAGCCGGGATTAAAAAGAAAAAAATATATAAAAAATTAAGTCTAAAAGGAATGTATGTAAACATAAGGTCGGTGTGTATGCATAAAGATCTGTGTGTATGCTTAAGCATCTGTGTGTATGCTTCTGTGAACAAATTTCTGTTATATATGAAAGAGCAATTAATGAAATAATTAATAGAAATAAAATAAAATTTATAATTACAATTGTCGATAGAATTAATAGTTGATCAATATATAAATATATATGCGATGATAAAAACTCATTTAAACGTTATTAAAATTAACAAATGCTTATAAAAATGTGAATTCGATCCTTAGAACATTCGCCCTGTCAACAATAGTATCATCATAGGCTCACCATGGGCTGACTGGCTTGAATGCAATCTGTAATGATTATATGTTATCTCATTAGTACAAAACAAGTGACACTGTCAGCTACATTCCAACTTATTCCTATAAATATTTATCCGATAACTACCATATAATCTAAAGGCCATCATCAACAATTGATCTATTATTATGGAGAATTTTACCTCAAAGCAGAAGTTCAAAAATCATAACTACATATAGTGCGAATCGAAAATTTTCAATACATTCTATTTAATCATGATAGATCATATTTTAGAACAATCAATCAACATTAGCAACACGTTTTTCGCATCAGCGGTAGCATAGAAACTTTACCCGTCTGAACTGGTTTCAACGAGGAAACGCAGTGATGCGCAACGCGTGGTTTGACTCAGGGGCGTGTTCAGACGCGCATTTAAGCACTACCGCAGTGTATCAATGATAATGGTGACTGGAGGAATGGTTGGTGCAGGTGCAGCGTTCAAAGTGTTTTTTTTCATGGTTGAGTGAACGGAATGTTGATGGTTTTACATTGCGGTGTCGGTTGGTGTGTGTGCCGGCGGCATGGCATGGCATGTATGTATTGGTTTTCTACGTTCATGAAAATCAGCCAATCAGAAACGAGATGTTTTACAGTTACACCTAACCGCGAAAGTTAACATTGTCTATAATATAAGTTGGTGTGCACACCACCTGAGGTGAGTCACCAATTATATGACAATGTTAACTTAATTTCATTTATTCAATTTTCCAAAAATCGTTTAAAGGTAAGTTTTTGCATTGAAGTAATTTTTAGGACTTGAATTTTGATTTTATATAATTATGAGATCATTATTCAAGTTCTTAAATATTACTGTTAGTCAGCATTTATAATATTGATAATATATAACATTGATAATTAAATTTCAGGTGTTTTTAGGAATTTTATGGTATTTTATTTGGATTTATTTGGATTTATTTCGTAAAAATGTAAGTTAGATATTTTTATAATTATAAATAAGTAAAGTAATCACTAAACATTTATTTTTTAAAGACATTTAGTAAAGAATGGATAAAATATTTTTTAAGTTTTTGTAATCTTCTTTCGAATTTTGTCTATTTCTGTAATTCTATGAAAATATTAATTTGTTAAAATAATTTATTAAAATTTACGATTTGCGATTTTTTTCCTGCAAATTCAAAGATGTCGAAGGATCTTCTTCAATATCTGTAAATCTAAAGAAATTTTATATTCTAAATTATTTTATAATTAAATCTTACGATGTATTTACTTCTTTTTCCCTAAAGCTCAACGTAGAGCAGTCGGAATCTGATTCAAAAGTTTTTTTGTACATAATTTTTTAAATAATTTAAAAATATTGATATGTTAATTATATGTTAATCAATCTGAATTTCGCATGAAAAACACTTTACTTAATTTTGTATGTATTTTTCATTATGTGTGCTGTGCTTGTATGCTTAATTATTTTCTCTCACTTTTTAGATTCCTATAATAAATATGTTAAATTTCGCGGCATTAAATTTCTACACACAGGTAAGTTTGTGTGTTCCTATAATATATATTTATTGTTTTTTTTAGATTATAGATAATGTTATATTTCGCGGTTAGGTGTATTTATTTTTCGATTTTAGATTTCATTTCTTTTAGATTTGGATTGTTGCTGTAATGTTCAGATGAAATTGAAATGATATGAGATTAACAAAACGAAAATGGAATACGTTTTTATTGATTTTAACATGTCCATCAATTAGAATAATAATTCGAACATTTTTGAAAATGATGCTGGAAATTTGATTAGTTCTTCGATTCATTGTAATTTCTCTCGGTTCGTTTCGTTGCTTTTGTCGATGTCAAATAAAACTTTGAGCGACTATCAAATCTTTCATGAAAAAACCATCAATGAATATCCATTTGAATCTTTCCCACATCAAATCCATCAATGCGTTGATAGTCAGTTTATTTTTCTGATATTCTGGATTTAGGTGTAGTTAGTGAAGGTATGTAATTTCGGTAATGTAATCATTACCCCAAAGCGCATTTAATTATCATAAATGAGACATTCATTTAGCTTTGCCAAATAAGCTTTGTTTTGGATTTTGGTTAATTTTTTGTAAAAATAATGAATAAAGAAGTAAGATATTTATTTATTTATTCTAATGTACATTAAATTTTTCATAGTTTATCGAAAATATCAAGAATTTAGGGAAGAATCTTTAATATGATTATTTATATGATCAAATGATAGTCAAATGCCGGGTGGTGTATCGGCTTCTGTTACACCATAAATTTATTCCAGTAGATTGTTTCTTTATTTCCAAGAGAGCGACTTTTCAGTACAGTATAGTTGGAATGGTTATATATATATATATATTTTTTATTGATTTTATGGACTTTACTAATTAAATCAAGTATGTTTTATAAGTATTTTAAAATTCAGTTTTTAATAAAATTATGTATGGCTTTCTATTTTTGATTCAATTGGTTAAAATAAAACAGAAAATTGTCAAATTTGCATGCATGAAAATGATTATTAATTAGGTTACTATGGCATTTTGTACTTGTATATAAATTTATATGCGCTTAAATAATTATTGTTAGTCAGTAATGGGATAATCAATGTATTAATAAATCATGTCCACTGGTCAGAACCATCAATTTTATCTGGTGTTATTAATCTCAAGATAGTGGTAATTTTAAAATTTTTATATAGGCGTGAAATATTCCATTATAAATTCATGTGTTGGATAAGTGGTGTTGATTTATGCGTCTTAGTGTTATTGACTTGACTCTATATGTTTGTCTGCCTGGTCTGTAATAAAATATCACAAGTGTCCTAAACAACTGTAGTGGAATTTCTATTCTAAAATGTTAGTAGATTTTATTTATGGTGCCGATTATTGTATTCCGTTTGATTCCGAGAATGCGGCCTGATTCGTAATAATCATGGCCATCCGCAATGGATTTGATGATTCTTTCGTTGTCAGCAATGGCCATTCCATATAGATTTTATAAAATGTCTGAAGTTTAAATGAAAAGCTTACACATTTGGCTATGAATTTCTCGAAATGAAATAGTCGATTCTGATGAGGCTTCAGACGTCCTCGTACATTTTTTTTGTTAAATTAATTAATTTTAAATTGAGAAATTTTAGCTAATTAAACGTCCTTGTTGAATCAATATCCTGTTGCATGTATCTCACGAGCCGTGTTTGTGCGTGCTTGTTTATAATATATATATTATTAACATCGATTTTGTTCCCTATTTTGTATAGTATAATGGCCAATTTAATTTCACGTTGCTAATTCAGTGCCACATCTGGCTATGACACACGCACATTTATTATAGGTAAGCTAAGGTTTATATTATAAAAACCCAAATCAGTGCCCATTCGATGGTGATCGGTTGCCGGTCGGTGTAATTATTTACAAATTATGATGATAGTGAGGACGAAAGGGCGGGTGAAATCGTACATCCGAAGAGTATGTAGATACACTGGTAAGACAAGACACTTGCAACTATAAGTTTTTACAAATATATTTCGGTTGATGCGCATTTTGGCAATGATTTTGATTGACACGCTTCTATACATCGAGTGCTCGTGATTGGAGCTTAATCGACTGGTACATTATTGACTCCTCTAAAATGATGATATTGTGTTAAAGACTGTCGTTTGTAAATAAAATTTAAAAATATACCAGATACGAGAATAACATGATAGGTATCAACGAAAATGATCCCGCGAAAGAAACCAGGAAGCTCAAGGTTAGCCAAAGTAATATGAATATACAAGACAGTTATACATACGATGCTCATATTTATGACCGGAACGAACTAGGAAAAAATATCCAACGTCAACGATAGAGAATGGGAAACAATTAGAACCAGACGGGTGAAATATACAGTAAATGAAAGAGTACAGAACACTAAACTAAGAACAGGGAAAAGAGATCTAGAAAGTATCACGAATTACGAACCCACATACATAGAAAGGGTTATGACTATATATAGTGTGAACAATGAATATATAAAGGTATATGATTATATAAAAATATATGTATATATATCAGCGCGGTATAATTAGTATATAACTTCGGAAAGTAAAATGAAATAAAATTCAGATAAAAGATTAGGAATCAATGTAGGCGAATTAATAGGATAAAACGGATCACAATGGAAATCAATCCCAATACCACCACAGGAGAAGTATGGAAGCAGAAAAGCGCCATACTATCGCAAATAACATGCAAGGAATCTCATGGAGGAACAATCTAATCGAAACTTTGAACAATGAATTTGTTCGTGAAAGAATAATCAAGGACCAGAGAAGAAAAATTGAACTAAGTGGAAGAGAAATAGAACAAATCAAATGATAAAGCCAAATGCAAGTAAATGAACTAATAGGAATAGCTGGGGAAATCAAGGAGAGAAAGAAATGATCAGAATGTAACGGAGAATATCAGACGTAAAAAGGAAACGGGAAAAAGAAAATGCAGTAAGCTGAAGATGAAGTACAAATAGTTATAACAAATCCAGCATAGTATTCATTGAAAATTGTTATAAGATGAGGAGTAAAATATACCGAGATGGAGGTGGTATGAGTAGAAGAACACTTGTACCGGTGGTTTCTGTTGCGTAAAGGAGAAAAACAACGAACTATTAGCATGGTCATAACATTGAAAAGAGACGGTAATGGCAGAACTGAGTGCCAAAAAGAGGACTAATTGTATATAAATAATTGTATATATCGGTGTATACACCCCAACCAAAATGATATATAATAAAAGTAGAGGACCGATCACCATAAACAAAGATAAAATAATGCGAAAAATCAAAAATATTAAAATCTACGCTTATTTAAGAGTAAGGAAAATCAATCAGAAAAAATGGACGTTTGGCAAATATTGTAGAGAGGACACGAGAACAAAATACTGAGAACCGAGAGAACACAAGATAATAAATAAATCAAATAATGAATGTCGAGGACGACATTTGGCGAAGACGCGGAGGAAAAATGAGATCAAACTAAGATAACAACAAACGGGAGATCAAGATGAAAGTCAAAATGGACATGAGCAATAATAGGAACAATCGGGAAAAATTATACAAAAACATGATTGACAGAAAATGAAGAGCACACATATAACAAAATAGAATATGAACAAATAAACACAATAAAAATGACAAGGAAAACACAGAACGAAATGAACAAACATGAAACAACAAATAACAAATTCACAGAAGGAAAGCAAGGGCAAAGACATTTGAATGAAAATTCAAAACAGCGAGAAACGACAAAAATAAAATGAAACATGATACAATGAAATAGAACAAAAAATTGAAAGCTTAACATCACGACACGGCCAATTAAAATAACAATAGATGCTAACAAAAATGAGATCAATTAGAAATATCGAACAAAAGTTTTAATTATGGAAAACGAACATACTGCCTACTTTTACTATGGAGCAAAAAGTTACAATAATGAAAAACGAACGGACTGTCTACTTTTATTACGAAACAAAAAGTTGCAATTGTGGGAAATTGAATGATAAATTTGAATAAATTCAGAAATGATAGAAGCAATAATATCAACCACTCCAGGAACAGCTAGGGAGAAATGCGTATAGATGTAGATATCCGGATATAGGTGGATATATGTATATGAATATATGTTTATGGATAAGGGTATATGTATAAGTATATGCGTGTATATGTAGACATAGATAAACATTTAAATGAGATAATGAAAATAAATGAACAACCAAAGTTACGTGCCAAAAGTAAAATAGCAAATAGACGCGGAAATAAGTTAAAAACATAAAATATAAGGAGTGGAACAAAGAGGCCCATAAACAGAAAAACAACGAACAAATTTTGAAAACGTAAAATATACGAAATGAGAAACATTATGACGGGGGAAATCAGTGAGAGGTAACATAAAAAATCAAAGCTAAGGAAAATATACAAATACGGAAGCGTGATAAATTACAAAATTGAGCAGGGATGTTTAATAAATAAACCATTAACGAATAGAAGGGTAACGAATAAAATGGATAGACAAATATTAACGAGTGATGCGAGAGGGATCTGCCTGAGGAAATAGTGAGCATATTAACGAGAAACAGGTCAACCGAAGCGATGAGAGTAAAAGCGATAGCAATAAAACGTTAACCAGACAAGAGACGTGGATATATTTAGAATAATGAAGAAAGACCAAGAGTAATCGAGATAAGTAAATTAAGAGCACGACGTAAAAATGAGAATAAAGTATTACGAAAATTGAGAGCAAATGAATAAGGAAAAAAAATTTTTTTTTTCTTTTAGGATTTGGGAAATCTACAACCTCTGAGCTACGCTCAGCGTAGTGCGGATAAGGCCCAGGGAAGTACCAACTGTCCTGACGAAAGATGTGGAACAGGGCCCATCGCATATACTGGAACATCTCTGCGTGTGACTGATCACCACACGATCGGAGATCGACCAGTGCGAGTGTTTCGCATCCAGAGTCAGGAGAGTGGGGAAAACCCGGAAGAGTAGTAAAAAGAAGCATGCAGGAGAAATAAAAAGAGACCAAGTAAATGGGAAAAGACAGAGCGGAGTAAAGGGAAACAATTAGAGCTTAAAGACTCAATTCATAAGATAACCGGTAGGCAGAATAATAGAGGACAAAGAGAGTTAAAGGAAAACGAATAATAGATGTGAATAATAGATGCGAATAATAAATGCGAATAATAGATGCGAATAATAGATGCGAATAATAGATGCGAATCCGGAGTCAGGGGAGTGAGGAAAACCCGTAAGAGCAGTAAAAAACAGGCATGCAGGGGGATAAACGTTTAGAAAGTGCACAGTGACTAAAGTAAAGACAACAAAAATAGTGAGCCTAGGACAAACAGAGAAATGGAGAATAAAACATGCATGTTAGGGATTATTAAGGCCGAGTTGTGAAAAGTCCAGCCGGTCAGGATAATGAAGATTGAGCTGTGAAAAGTCCAGCCAGTTCGAGGATATTAAGGCCGAGTTGTGAAAAGTCCAGCCGGTCAGGGAAATTAAAACTGAGCTGTGAAAAGTCCAGCCAGTTCGAGGATATTAAGGCCGAGTTGTGAAAAGTCCAGCCGGTCAGGGAAATTAAAACTGAGCTGTGAAAAGTCCAGCCAGTTCGAGGATATTAAGGCCGAGTTGTGAAAAGTCCAGCCGGTCAGGGAAATTAAAACTGAGCTGTGAAAAGTCCAGCCAGTTCGAGGATATTAAGGCCGAGTTGTGAAAAGTCCAGCCGGTCAGGGAAATTAAAACTGAGCTGTGAAAAGTCCAGCCAGTTCGAGGATATTAAGGCCGAGTTGTGAAAAGTCCAGCCGGTCAGGGAAATTAAAACTGAGCTGTGAAAAGTCCAGCCAGTTCGAGGATATTAAGGCCGAGTTGTGAAAAGTCCAGCCGGTCAGGGAAATTAAAACTGAGCTGTGAAAAGTCCAGCCAGTTCGAGGATATTAAGGCCGAGTTGTGAAAAGTCCAGCCGGTCAGGGAAATTAAAACTGAGCTGTGAAAAGTCCAGCCAGTTCGAGGATATTAAGGCCGAGTTGTGAAAAGTCCAGCCGGTCAGGGAAATTAAAACTGAGCTGTGAAAAGTCCAGCCAGTTCGAGGATATTAAGGCCGAGTTGTGAAAAGTCCAGCCGGTCAGGGAAATTAAAACTGAGCTGTGAAAAGTCCAGCCAGTTCGGAGATATTAAGGCCGAGTTGTGAGAAGTCCAGCCGGTCAGGATAATGAAGATTGAGCTGTTGAAAAGTGCCAGCCAGTCGTAAAGGCCTAGAAAAAATAATGAGATAGCATTTAAGCTAATCTTGAGATAGAATATTAAAGCTAGCTAGAAACGAATTGAATTTAGATACGAGAATTCGAATTTAGAGAAGATTAAACGAGCTCGTGGAAGGTGATAATAAAATTTTTTTTAGTGAGAAAGAGAAACAGAGAAAGAAAATGAATTAAGGAGATAATGAAAATAAAGAATAAGTGTGAATAGATGATGAGTAAGAGAGGAAAATAATTAACTAATTAAAGGGGATCCCAGGTAGGTAGACAAAGTTCTACAGAATTTTTTTGGTTGAAACCGGTTAAACGAATTTGTTTTTGGTTCCAGAGTAGAACCGAGTAAAGAGTAACAGGTGAATTAGATATAAAAGGATAAGTAAAATGGCGAAATTGCGCAAGAGTATACTAGGAAAATAAGGAGGGGTAATTAGCAGCAATGAACAACGACCCATCGATATTATAATTGATAAATATAGATAATTCATACGACCATATAGGTAATTATTACTACCCCACATAGATAATTTAACATCGACGAAAGTTTGGGATTATGGTTCATTACAACCCACGATATAGGAATGGTACACCATTTGAAAATTTCGAGGGTATAAACAGACTAGATAATAATTTTTAAGGCTTCGAAAGTAGAAACGGAGAAATTAGAATTTTAATAAGTCTGGAAAGCGGATACCAATGGGATAAGAATTTTGTTCCAGTTGATTGTTTTGAATGCAGAAACGAACGAGTTAGAAATTTGTAAGGTAAAGAGTGGCAAGTTAAGGAATGATAAGATTGGTAAATTTTGATATCTCAGTAGAAATGACAAGAAATGAATTGATATTAGATAATCGGGTAAGAGAGAATGAATGAGAATATAAGGAGAATAATGGAAATTTTAGTTAAGAATGAGGTATAGAAATGACAAGGAATGAGTCAAGTACATATGAGAGGCAATACAAGTACAACTGTGAATATAGTTTCAAACTTAAGGAGAGAAACCGTTAAGTAGAACAATGAACTAAGTCAGGAAAACAGCAACGATAATAATAGTTAATGAAAGGAGGAAATAAAAGGGTAACCGCTATAGTAAACTCAAGAAATGATTAAAACTGGAAACAACCGGGAACAGAACAAGGACCATAGTAATGAAGAAAAAACTAAGAGGTAATACCAGTTAATAGATAGAGATAGCAGAGAAAGATAGTCATTCAAAGCCAAGAAGACCATAGAAACGAGGGAAAGGAACACGAATTAAAATAAATAAGGATCGAGAAAATTAAGTAGAACATGAGAATAAAGGTGTAAACTAAGGGAACGAGGAAACAAATATTAAGAGATGCCCAAGGAAACCAAAACAAAAACATTGCAATTATGTTATATATAAATTATAATTTATAAAGATAATAAACGGTAAGGAGGAGTGATATTTTTCTAGTAAGGTAAATCAATCAATCAAGATAACAGCCAAGTATCAACAATTAACCAGAATTCATCACCAAATCATTAAGCCAATCGATAATAGAACCAAGTATGTCAAACGAAGAATAAATAAGAGCTGCAAAGAAAGGAAAACGAACAATCAAATCCAAGCAAACGCAAGAGAGTGAAAAGGAGAAATCAAAGCGACATCTCAAAAACGGAAAGTCGACCCTCAAAAGAGAGTGGTAAAAGGAATTTCGAAACAGTCAGTTGAGAAGTGTAAAACGCCAGTGGAACTTCATGAAAGAGGAAATAATGTAAAAGCAGAACTAGTAAAAGACACTGAAACCTAACTAAAGAAAGAAACCAACGATGGAGAGGTAATATGGATATATGAGCGAACAAGCTAGTTGAGATGCAAAATCAGACAACCATCCTTACAAAACTATGCAGTAACATAATCGAGTATCAATCTGAAATAGAAAGAAAGCAACCTCCAAGAATAAATGTATTACAATACGTTGGAAGCAGATCACAAATTGAAAACAACCCAACTAAACAACAACAAGGATGAAACACCTTACTGATCACAAAGGCACGAGAAGCAGAAGAAAGATGGAGTAGACGAAAAGAATTTCAGGAAAAAAGAGAAGAAGAGTATTGGAGGAGGAGAAAGGAAGAACTGTTGAGAGTTGATATCATGAGACTAACCACCAATGACAGCCAGAGGGAAAAGATAGAAGAAATGTGTGAAAGACAACAAAGAAAAGTAATGCAATCAATATGATGAAAGTGGTACCGAGCAACAAACGGGAATTACAAAGAACTCTGGACTCAAGAGTGGAAAGTGAAACAATCGAAAGAATAGAAAATGTAACATTGGACCATCAAAATATCAGTATCATTGGGAACAATCGGATAAATTATAAAAATACGGAAAATTAGGCTGATATTACAGCAATCCAAGAGAATCGCATGAGAGCAGTCAACAGAAGATATTGCCACAAATCGAAGACCAACGAAGTCCACGAGAATCGAATTGGTGAAAATAATGAAAACATCGTGACAGAAGAACGGTAAAAAATGAAAGCCAGCAGCGAGGACACAATGGGCGTAATTGTTCTTTGAATATGATGGGTTGGAATTGTCAGAGAATGAGGCATTGCGAAAAGAAATGTCGTCGTATAAAAAGGTGTAAAAACGAATGTAAAAGAACAGGACACGTAATTAACAATTGTCCGAAGGTGAAATCCAGAGAAAAATCAATCACGGAGAAGTACCGCAGAACCAACCAAGCAAATACGCACCGAGAAAAGAATTCAACAGTCAGAGAGAAAAAATTGTCAACCTCTGATGTCAATAAAATAACAGTCGACAACCGTACGTAGAAGGGAAGAAACATGTAAAACTCAACGTATCCGAAGAATTGAGAAGACAATGTATAGAACAAGATAACATAATAAAAGAATTTGTGATGAAAGAAAAGAGACAGGATGAATTGATAATGATATGGGGACAAGTTGCCGAAAACAAAACAAAGAAACTGAAGTACAAAAAACAACGATACTCAGACTAAACGAAGAAGCAAGGTCAGCCGAATTAAGAATCAACGAAATAATGAATAAGCAAGAGAAATGCAGTGAAATGGCAGCAGACACAAAATGATGACGGCCAAGTAAAGGAAACTGAGGGTATAAAGAGTGAAGTGGAAATTAAAGAAGAAGTGTAGAAGTGTAGAAGTGTAGCGCAAAACTCCCTTCTTTATATTAACACTCTCCCCTCCCTCTTAAAAAAATCTTGGGTAGGCCTACGCCACTGGTCTCATACCGTACAAAATAAACAAGGTGTTCCATCAAAATTTCGAGAGTTACGAAATGTTCCGTCGCAGGAAATGTTTGGGAAACCCTGGTCTAATTCTATTGTGCTTCCTAAGAAGATCTCAAACTATTTTATCCATATACGCAGCTTTTTTCCTAAATGTCTTAAAAAAATAAATGTGTTTGGTGATTATTTTATTTCTTTTTAGATAAAAATATATCTAACTTACATTTAATTGAAATAATTCCAAATTCATAACATGTCATAAAATACCTAAAAAAACACCTGAAATTTAATTATCAATATTTTATATTATAAATGCTGATTACAAGTAATATTTAAGAGCTTGAATAATGATCTCATAATTATATAAAATCAAAATTCAAGTCTCAAAATATACTTAAATTTAAAAAACTTACTTCTAAACCATAAATAAACTTGAATTGAAAATGAAAAAATTAAATAAACACTCATAAATGGTGAGTCATCGAATGATGAACACACCAACATGTATTATAGAGACTTTTAACATCTGGAATTAGGTGTAGGAATTGAAAAAGTGACAGAAAAATAATTAAACATACCAACACAAAACACAATGAAAAATGCATGCAAATGTATTATAGCGTTTTTATTCCAAAATTAAACATTGTGTTGGGTACTTAGGGGTGGTCAATTTTCCATTTAAAGTACGTTAGGGGTAATCATAATCGTTCGACTCTTTCCTAAGCACCTCCATGACTATTGAAATTTAAACCATTTGTGTACCCATGGCGGCGACCATGTTGGTAATGTACACAAAGGCGAAAAAAAAATGAGCAGGTGAGTTCTATTACTAAAACTACTCCCCATTGTATTTTCTTTTCGGGTTCTAGACTGCCGTTAGAAGGTCTTACGTCATTATTCACTATGTAAGCTGGTTTTAGATCATTTGTGGTCCTCAATTACGGTTATTTCCTATTGTTCTCTTACAAAATTTTTTTGCAGGGATCCGCCCTTATTTTTCATCTAATGATTATTATTCTATACTTCCTATAATATCCAAATTATCCTTCAAAAAATTGGAGCAGGGATCTGCCTGTATTCAAATCCTGAACTATCGAATATCTTAACTATTCGTGGTTTCTATAAAATTGCCTAAACCTACTTCCTCTACCGACAGCAGTTCATAACTATTCTAATATTTCTCCTAACTCAATAATATCTATGAAAATAAAAAGTCCTACACTTTCTAACTCTAAATAGGGCCCTAAACTATCGCAAATTGATTTTACCCCCTCTAACCGTTCATCTCCCTATCTATATTCCCTACCCCGATGGACTCAACTGGTGAAACATCTGCCGACCAACAGCACGTAGTGCCGCCCGTCCACAAACCTTCCCCCAGTCCAGACCATCGGCACATAAATATCAAGAAAAACCCAACCTAAATTATAATATTATTCAAAAAGGACAAAATAACATACGCCAAACGTAAGAAGTAATTAAAAACAAATTCCGTTAAAAATTTTATTAATTCCTAAAATTGTATAACATTAGATTTAACAACAACAAAATGAATAATACCATACCAATATTAACAATTAACTTCAATTTAAAATAACATTATCTAAATAGCAAAATAAATTAACTAAATAACATTAACGAAAATTAACTTCAATTTAAAATAGCACTAAATAACAAAATAAATTAACTAAATGACATTAACTAAAATTAACTTCAATTTAAAACAGCATTATCTAAATAACAAAATAAATTAACTAAATAACATTAACTAAAATTAACTACAATTTAAAATAGCATTATCTAAATAACAAAATAAATTAACTAAATAACATTAACTAAAATTAACTACAATTTAAAATAGCATTATCTAAATAACAAAATAAATTAACTAAATAACATTAACTAAAATTAACTACAATTTAAAATAACATTAGACCTAACAAAATTATATTACACAAAACAAAAATCAAATTTACCTCACCGCGATGGCATGGAATCGAAAATTGAGAGCATATGTTCATTGCCAGTAAATGAATTGTTGTGTAACCAGTTGAGCGTGAGAGTTTTTTTAAATGAAATTTCACTCAGTATTTATACTGATTGAATTATACGCCTACGCATTCTCTGCTGTTATATCCAATTAGAATGCGAGGCAATTCTGATATATTTTTGCATGCATGCATGAATGTGTGCAATTATTATTTTTTAATTTAATTAATTTAATTAATCAAAATTCTAATTTTTATTAACTTTTAAGATTTATTTTTATAAATTCTATAATTTAAATAGTTTTTTGCTAATTTTAATTTAGTTTTACAAGTTTTATAATTTAAATAAGTTCAGTTAATTTTACTTTAGTTTCATTAATTTAAACAATTTGGTTTTATAAGTTTTATAATTTAAATAATTTTGTTGGTTTTATTTTTAGTCTTCATTAACCAATTTAGTTTTATAAATTTTATGGTTTATCTAATTTTACTACTTTTATTCTACTTTTTATTATTTTACCAGTTTACTAGATAATTTATTTTAAATTTTAAATTTATTTATTTAGAAATTTTTCATATTATTAATTAATTTATTACCCATTATTTTATTTATTATTATTTTATTTCTTAGTTGTTAGCTATTCCGAATGTGATGTTTCTCCTACTTGTGTTAGTGATTGCGACCTTTATTTTTCGTTCCTTTATTTTCTCACCCGGGTCTTATTTATCATCAATGTGTTATGTACTTTAATTTGTATTGATTGGTGTTTTAATTTAACTTGGTGCGATTTTTATGTTATGTATTTTTGATTCATTAAAACAAGCTCTCGATTCTCGGTTCTAGCCCAACAAATCACTCCGGGACCCGTTAAAATTGCGTCCCGCAATTCTG
>CAUHTR010000988.1:51012-94860 GCA_959609185.1 Schmidtea polychroa | reverse complement strand
CAGAATATATTGTCGGATAAACTCGGAGTATATGGTCTTTATTGATATATCAAAATACTCTTATTTATAAATTAACTAAAACATTGGATATTTATATATTTAATTTTAATTTAATTTTAAAATTTTGGGCGACATACACTAGAGCGTCGCCCCCAAGTAACAACTCTGATTCATTACATAAGAAAATTATGAAAGTAAATTTTTTGAATTTTTAATTAATTACATTTTACAAATGAATAAATCGATGAATAAAATAAATAATATTTGAATTAATTCCCTTTGATCTCTACAAGGAAAATATAATCATGAAAACTTTAAATTTTTTAAATGAATTTATCATGAAATTAAAACAAATTGAGGTCAAATAATGAATTTATTAAATAAATAATTTTAATTTGAAAAATATTCATTAAATAGCTGCAATTTTCTGCATTGATAGAAATGAAACCATTAAAAATCAGTAATAACCCTTTTCCCTCCTCCACCTTTGAGATATTTTAAATAAAAATGTTTTTAATCAAAGTAGTCTTTGATTTTGGTTTTTCAAATTTCATTGAGAGGTAATTATCCATGTTGGTTTTTCTGCCGATGCTCTTGATCTCATTAATAATGGGAAATTGCTCAAAAGCCAGCCCGTTTTCCAACTTAATTTGACAATGAAACGTAAGAGTTGTTTTCTGACATAAAATCTCGATTTTTGCGTCTTCGATTGGGATTTTGGTTGAACTGGGAATTATCACTTCGAGCTTTCGGCCTTTGAAACTTTTAGCTTGCTGTTGGGAAATGAATGAATACTCGGATAAATTTGGGATATTAATATATTTTCGAATGGATTTCTTTGATAGTTTAACTTTTAACACTAGGGGCAATTTTATCCGATATAAATTGACCAGACATGAATAGCCAATCTCGACAAAATTGCGTATGAAACTGTAACCAATTTGACACAACTGGGGGAGTACTCTTAAATAGATGGCACAGAGAGTTTTTTGTGGAGATCATTGCCGACCAATATTTGGAGACTGTGGCACATCGAGGACAGTGATAAAGATTCGTGTTCATGATGTGCTTGATGAGGCAGTTCTGGTGAAACCCGTGATTGCAATATGTATAAAATAAATATTCGTTTGTAGTTGTATTACAAAGACAGCAACTTTCATATGAGTCTAATGAATTTTCAGCTAATTCCATTGTAATATTTGTTTTAGTCGAAGTCGGGTTTATAAATAACGGAATTTTGTCATTGAGATTGCGTAATATTTCAGGAAATTTTATGTCTCAATAAATAAGGAAATGCAGGTTAATGCGCGACCAAATTCAGATGTCGTGGTTTCATTGTAGAAGTTCCAACTCATATTTCCTGTTATTCTGGTTGGGAAAGCTTTAAATATTTGAGACAAAGCCAGTATGTAATAACGTAAAATACGATTGGACATTAGTTAGAGTTTCCAGAGAAAAATTAACTTATCAACAATTTGAAAGGTTTTGTCGAAAATTATTGTCAAATATAACAAATTAATCTCAAATAAAAAATAGAGAGAAAATAATTTTTTGACTTTCTCTCGATAAAGGGGTTTTATAAACTTGTGAGAAAACAATGATTAACAAACAGAAAAGCTTTTATAGCACAGGAGGTTTTGTGGTTGCAAAAAATAATCGTTTCTGAATGGTGATATTTAACATCATCAACTACCCCTTGAAAATGGCTGGAATTCAAAGTTTGACAAGATATCGAAATATTGTGAAAATCTGGAAAGATAAGAGTCGAAAGTGTTTTTTAAAGCGATGTTTATTATTTTCATTATTTTACCCTATTTATTAAAAAATTTAAAAAAGGAAAGTGGTCCTTCAGAATTCCGTGATATTCATAAGGCTTTTATTTAAAAAAAGTTGCTCGTATGATACAAGTGAGGCAAACGAAATAGCATTGTGAAAGACATCAGTTTTTTTTGCATCTCTCTGGGTCGTTCGGTTTAAAGATTGTCATAAATTTGAATTATTACATTTAATTCTCTATTGGTTGATACTTCGTTGATAAAAAACAAACATACGTAACTGTGCAGATTTGCTTGTCACAGTTCTATTATCTCTCCAAACAAAGCATTCTCTGCCTAATATATTAAAAAATTCTTCCCTTTCACATAATTCCACAATTCTATAAAAATTTACGAAGTACAACCCAAATACTATAAATATATATTAGTATGTCACCTCCACCTCTTATTGAAACAGATATCTTTCCAGCAATTATAAACCAGTTTCGTATCAAGATTAATTAGAAGAGATTTGCTGTTTGCAATCATAAGATAATTGGAAAATATTTCCATTTAATTGATGCCGACTGTCCTTGCTTAAATCTGCCCGTTTTCATGAAATTTTTATGAATGATATTTACAACATTGAAAGTACTGGCTAATTAGGTCGTGCTCTTAGATTTGTATTTATTAAAAGAAATTCAGAAGATATCCGATTAATAATGTAATTAGAGAAGCATTTGTAACACTTTAATTATGATGAGGAACCAGGATCAAGTACAACCAATGCCGTTATAAATAAATTCAACGAATAAATAGGTCTTACTAAATGTTTATAACAAAGTTTCAATGGTTTGAATGATGTAATGTTTATATAATAGAGCGGAGTTCGGGGTGAGTTCGTACATTTTATTAAGTTGACCGAATTTGGTAGGGTGGTTGTATGAGATTAAAAATTATTTCACCTGCTTATCAATCGAGATTTCAATTATAAATTAAATGATAAATAAATCATAAAACTAGTTTTAAAAATGTAATCACTGATTTTATCTGTCCATTCTCTCAATTGTTTGTTATGTAATTAAATTGATTTCTTACGCAACAACTTTCAAAAACTGATTTTATAATGAATTCCAAGGATCGTTGTGTTGTTCTTAATGTGTTATTATTATTATTATTTTTATTATTATTAATCTTGTTATTCTTTTCAAAATCTACCTGAATTAGTTAAAATAAAATTTTATTTATATAAAAACGAAAGCTTCATAATTTCATTTTATCAAATTCCATTTTTCTTTAATTAACCAAAATCAGAGCAGTCAGATATTAAGTTGGAGGTTCAAAAAACTTTACACATTTTAATAAAAGAATCTGTTTCAGAAGTTTTTATATTCAGAACAAGGCATGAAAAGAATAGAAATTCATTAAGTTATACCACAATTGAGAATTTAAGGTGAACTTAATAAGGAGCATCCCAAATCGTGAGACGAATAAATTGCAATAGTTAGATGAGATATAAAGAATATATTGAAATTTATATAAAATAATAAAACTAATTTAAATAAATTTTGTTTAAAATTCAATAAATTTAATAATTATTAAGATAAAAATTGTATGTAATAATATAAAATTAATTGAATATATTTTTGTTTAATAATTTATGATCAGCATTGTTTAAATAATATAAAGTTTTTTACATATTTAATTATTAAAGTTTGAATTCCTTGAATTTTCTAAAATTCTTGTCATAATTATCTTTTAAATTCAAAACCAATTAAAGTAAAATTTCATGAATCTCTTGAATTACTTTATAATTTTTTATTGGTTTGATGTGATTCACAGTTTCAAATATTGGACTCATAAGAGTTTTAAAAATCCATTAATAAATTCACAATTTTGCAAATTAGGTTCATTTAACAGACAATATATTTGTGATCCTGAACAACATTTACCATACAAAATCAGTAATTTTATTTTTCAATATCAAGTATTAATAACCTTTGTTGTTTTAGAATATGAAATTGATAGTCTTTTATTTAATATTAAATCAAATTCCCGATGTTCCTGTAATTGCAATGAAGACCATAAAGATGGTTTGGAAGTGGGAGTAATCATTTTATCAGAAATAAATCGAGAACAAATGAATTGTAGGTTAATGGAAAACTATTTTGAATGTTTTTCTCGTAACATTTTGAAAAATTGGGAAATGTCATCGTGCGGTAATGACATGCTAATTGTCATAGAAGAAAATGATGGATTGTTAAAGGTATTAAATGGGTTAATATTGTAACATACAACTAATTGAATTTAGTCAAATATATATTTCGGATCTAATGCAGATAAATCTATGTCATCATTTTGTATTAGTCGCATCAGGAAAGATGTTGAAGAATCCCTCACAACAGTCAATAAATTACTTGCAGTTCTTAGTCGAATCAAGTAAAATCAATAAATATTTAATCAATTTTCTTATCTGTGATATTAGCCTCTTTGTCACTGACAACCGATATTGCAGCAGAGCAGCTGATATCACCGAAAATAAATGGGAATTCAAAGCTGAAATTTTGCTAGGATTAATCATTGGATTCTCAGTCATAACAATCGTTTTGATATTTGTTGTGCCTTGCTGTAAACGTCATAATTCCAATATTGATAATTCCAGACCGAGGAACAGCAATATTGTCCGTCCATTTCGTCAGACAACAGCAACTGCCAACCAATCAGGTGAGTCCCCTGATTAATCAATGAAATGACATCATTAATTAAACATGCAACTTTACACTCCAATCACGTGACTTTATCATTAAATGCTCCACAAATTTTATGCGCAAAAATCTTTCGGCAATATTTTTTTTCTTAAACTTCCAGAAATTATTGTTATTATTATTTTTCTAAAAAATATATAGTGATAAACGCTTGTACAAATTCATTGGCAAATTTCATTCTGCTAGCTATTCATTTATTAGAAAATTGATTTCTTGTTGTCATTGACGATAATCGGTTTAGATTTTATTTAATTGGAATTATCAAAAGTATATTATTAGACGAAAATAAATGGTTTGTTTTACTAATCAATAATTATGAAATCTGTATTATGAAATCCAAATCGGGTAATTATTTTATTTTTGGGTTAAGATTTTAATCTTTAATTAACTAATATCATAAAGTATTATTATTACTATTAAATAAACGTTTGGAGTAACTATAGTATACTAGAAGCAAAAAATTCCCCACGTGTTACATTGTTTCATTTTTATTATATATACTAGTAGTTTATCTTTTAACACTATCTTTATTCAAAATTACATTGGAAGCAAAAATTTAGAATTTAATTTTTGCGTACTGTATACTATAGTTCAACCAAAAGTTTAATTAATTAAATAATTAAAGCATTTAATATATTATCCAAAATGGCCATTTCATTATTGATTAATATTATGAATTATTTAAAGAAAACAATTTGGAATTTTATCGAATACCTCGCATTGTTAGTGTTGTTATTAGCTGTGATTACAAGTTTCCATGAATAAGACGCTAAACAGCTGAGTCATTCTGTTGATATTCTGCAAAGTTAGTGTGAACAGTTATGGAATCTGTCACGTGTGAATATGATACACATGATTGGAGATTTAACATTTTTCATTCATCATAATCTGATTATTTTGTACAGCTTTAATTGAAAAATTTTTGTTATCAAATTGTAAACTATTGAACAAAGTGAGGATTATATTTATAGTGCGAAGTTCGAAAATCTATTTTGGTCTCTGTTTATTATTTTAGACTTTTAAACTGTACTTCTGACACGAAATGTTTATCAGGCAATTATTAAAATTGATTAGGAAATAATTCAAAGGCCATTATTAGTTATTATAATCTAATTTTTTCTGATTAAATTCAATAGAAGTTTCTCATTTAAGAACTGCCACCGAATTATTTGGACATTACCAAGATAGATAAAGAAAGCATCGAGGACAGTAAACCAGAGATTCTTCTCGTTGATACTGTCGTTATCGGACAAGATCCTCCGTCGTACTCAGATGTTTTGCGCTTTTCGAAATTGAAATATTGATTCGGAGCAAATATTTTCACCGTTGCATTTACATTGAAATTTCTTTAATTAACTTGATTAGTTCTTACTTTTGTAATCAGCTCAAAGAATTTTTTTTAATATTTTGTATTGAAAATAAACTTTAAAATGGCTCTTATTTTAATTATTGGTATATTTTAACAAAATACAGAAATTTTATTGTTGAATGAATAAAACGAATTAATTTCTATTTGTTGAAATCGAAGGGAAAATGGAGAAAACAATTTTTTTCAAATGAATTTATGCTATTAAAATGAATTATTCACTAATTTTGTGTCATTCTCCACCCGAGTGTTCACTAATTTCTCATGTCCCAACGGATTTTTCTTTTGACAATTTTCCCTGAGATTTATCTCTAATAAGGTGGCGCAAAATTAATTTTTTTTATCTTTATGCGTGAATGAGGAACGACGTTTTTAAATAACTTACATACCAAGTATAAAAATATTTTAAATTTAAAATTGACCCCTTGTTGGACCTATGTTGGGAAACACTGCTTTAATGGCTCGGCTGCTTTTAATTTGGTGCGAAATATTTTAAAAATTAAAACAAAATATCGATATCAAAACCCACGAAAAGTCCAAAGCAAAAGATGCATACAACCTCAGAAAAAATGGGGCCCAAGGGCAAGTATATACACAAAATTTCCTACCTATGTAAGCCAAATGTTCAGTAAAACAGTTTTCCAACTTTTGGGGGATTACTATATCAGAGTTCTAACATCACCAAAAGCCCAAGATAGAAATAGATTGAATTCTATTTAGAAGCCGGTAAATGTTTTTAAAATGCCATGTTGGAATTATGCAAATAAGATACACAAAGTCATTTGCAAATAATTAAAAATTAAGTTTATTTTACTTAAACTTTTTTTTGATGAAGATTTAGGAAAATAGCGATGTGTCTTGAAATGTAATTTAATTAAAGTTAAGTTAGTCCTATTAAAGTAAAAGCAAATAACCTAAAACTGGTTGAAGAAAATTAGCAGAGATTAATACAGAACCATTAATTGTTTCAGGGGAGAAAAGTAGTGATAATTTTAATTATTCGTGTCAATAAATATTCGGAAAATGATCGCCTGCCTATAATCCAAACATATTGCCAAGAGTAATAAAAAGTAGGATCAAATAACATTTTTTTCCAAGTGAGCCATTTATCCTTTCAAATTACTGTATTGGAAATAAAACTTAATTATATTGGGTTTTGTTTTAACATAAAGGACACAAGGAGTCAGATTACAATTTATCTCCTACTAAACTTGTTTAATAACCCAACATAGTCAATTCTATGACGAATTTTTGCAACATGTGTAAAATTATTTATCTGAGAATTTTAGAGAGAAGAAATTTTTAATTAAATTTTTTTTGTTTTTTTTAATTTTATAAATTTTCATAAATTATAATACTAGACGTATATGTAAGAAACTTAGAAAACATAATTTGGAATATTTTCCTAAACCACCGCCCTCCCCAAGCCGTATGATGGTCTAGGTGAAGTTAATCTTCACAGTGTGAAGTACATATCGGCATATTAAACCAAAATTCAAAACTTATAATTTTTAACAAAATCACACCCTCCCCCCAGCTAGATAACAGTTGAAACCAATGTTCATATTGAGTCAAATCCATAAATATATATATTGAAACTTATCGTCAACCGAAAATTTACTAACAGTAAAAGTGCTTATGAATAAACCCTATTAGTAGATAATGTCATGAAAAGTTGATCCCATTTGCATTTGAAAGCCAATACCCTTAAAATATCTTGAAGTAAATCCTATTTTCATTATATATTATCCTGAAACGCAATAATTACGAAACCTTAGTTCTCTTTAAAATTCTAAAATCCTTATATCTACCTTGAAATGGACTATATTTTTACCATCTAAAATGATAAAACTCAGTGTTTTAGGTAATTGTGCTTCTATTTGAAAATCTAACCCTCTTAGAATACCTCGAAATCAACCATATTGTTATATGATATTATAACGATTAATAATGAGAAACCTTATTTCTAATTAAAAACCCAATACTTTTGAACTTTCCTCGTATAAATCATATTTTCATTATAGATGCTTATAATGGATAATACCCCGTAGACCATTTTTACCGAAAACCTAATGCCTTTGGAAATAACTTTAAATAAAAATTGATGTTTGATATCCCTAAATTTACCTCGAAATCATTTATATTCTCGTTACTTATTACTATTTATCCATTTGGTATATATTATTGCTATCAAGTGATATATTATATTTGATTTTTTAAATTGATTTTTTTATTTGATTGAATTTAATTTCCGTATGCTAAATCAATGTCCGTTTGTGTGTTTTTTATTATAGAAATTTTGTGAACCGTGTTTGTATGTAATTTGTTGAGTTATTGGGTTGGTGATAAATTTAAATGTTACTCTGACTCCAAACGTGTCTTTATACGATTCACAAATATCACTTGACAACAGAAATCTTTTTTGGTAATCACAAACAATTTTCACTTTACACTGACAATAAATTCAACACTCCGCTTGGTGACTATACAATGCTTATTACAACACTCAGTGAGGAATAGCACTTGTGTATAACACCGAATTAAAAGATTACAAATTACTGATTGGTTTATCAACTGGGACTTTGAGCTGGTTGTTTTCTTTGACCTTCTTCACAAGTTTATTCAGATACTCAAGTAACTTCATTTTGTTTAATTTTTCAACTAATTCCTTTATTCAAATCTCCTCCAAACAATTATTCTTCACAACTATTTTCTTTACAATTCTTTTTCACAATTGTTTCTCCAACAACGTTTCGTCGGAAGTTGTCTAATTTTCTCCAATAATTTATATCTCAAATTGTCTCAATCTTTGTTCCCATTTTTCCAATTTTGTTCTGATTTCGTGTCCACTAATTTTCCTTTATATAGATATTTTGTTTATGGCACTGGCGACAGATTTTGTTTTCCCATTTCCAATTTTTTCTGCGTTCCCCGCTATGTCGAGATATTTTTTCTTTTCCCTTTTTTGTTTAATCGCCTTTGCTGGGGCACTACTCGGACTCACCTCTACAATTTCACTTTTCGCCTAGGAGATGATGGTCTACTTTGTCTGTTTTATCCATTCCCTTGGTAACTCCGAGCGGTACCCCGCACAACTTATATTCCAGCATAGTACCCGTGAATTACTTCACGTTGGTAATGTACTATGTCGGCGAGACGCCAGTAAGCAGGTGAGCCCCTACCTTCGGACTACTCCTTACTGAGGCCTCGACTTCCTTCCCTTGACTGCCGATAGAAGGACTTACGTCTACTCATATCATCAGACCGTTCGTTCAAACTAACAACCAGGACTTAGAAGATACTTATAGATCCTGTAAAGATTTTCACTGATATTGATTAGAATAACTAAAATCTATGTCATAAACTTTACAACAAAAAAAAATAATAAGAACATTAGCAACAAACATGATTTATTTCCTCACAATGGGATAAAACGTTGATAATTTACACCGCACAGTTATACATGAATGATGAGAAAAATAAGAAAAGAAACATTGATATTCGTCTTTCGAAGCGGGTTGAACGGACAGAGGATTCTCATTTTTCCCACTCAGTGTCGGCCAACAACTCTTCCAAATCAAAGAATTCGGAGGCATTTTCCTCCCAGGTCACTCCAGCGGCGGAGATAATTCGCCCTGGGACCCCGATGGTCAGATCAATTGTCGTCGGAGGGTGCTGAACACTAATAGGATTCTCCGCTGGCTGTTCGTTGTGCTTGGCGGCCGCGCGCTCTCGCTGTTTTCTCTTGCGATCGGCTCTCGACAATTGCCGTCGCTTGGGTTTTGGTGCCACCTGACTAATCGGAGGTACCGCCGAGGTAGAGGTACCGGCGATTGGCACCTTACCGATCCTTGGGGAAAACGATATCTGGATGCCTGGGGGAGAGGTCGGCTTCAACACATTCCCGACAAGACTTCTTGGCCGGAGGTGACGACTTAAACGAGGTGTCGTGATGTATCGGGAAAACATTGTCCGCTTCGTGAATGGGTATACTGACTAATTGCCTCGTAGTTGCTGCTTGTAAATATACTTTGTGGAGCGCTTCAGATTGCTCCTTTATCAAGCTCCGTTGGGAACGGCTCTCAGAAATCAGGGCATCCCGACAATGCTCACTGCGATATAATTTCTTTCGAACCTCCTTCATTTGCACTGGGCTGAACCATGTGCCTTCCAGTTCGTCGATCTTCTTCTTGTATCGACCGATCTGGGCCTGCAGATCCTTGATAATAGAGTTTTTATCGGCGCAGGAGAAACAAGGACGTAATGCGGGTCGATTATTCGGTAGCATGACAGTTAGCTAGAAAAGAAAAGAAAATTTATATTCAAATATACGGCATTTATGAAGACATCACTCTACCCTACAGATTATTTATTCATATTCAATACTTACAACAAAACAAGGAGACCATACTGACAAGTAGGAAATTTACAATCTCAGGTAATTAATTTGTTACTGCTAGATTTATTACATAATTTTATTTACATAGTTATGCACGATTGTATCGACAAATGCAAAATCCGGGGTCATGGTGACAATTATGCTATTACTAAATTCAACCCACACCGAATTCCTCCCTAAACCCTCAATTCATTATTTAGACCTCGACCCAAGACTATTATAGTTAACATATTCGAGACGAATTATCTCCCCAACAGGCATTTCCTTCTCTCATTTAATATCTTTCATGCCGAGGATCTAAATATACGCAGGGCAGTTTATTTATTATTATTGTGGTCTAAAAACGTGAACATTACAAGAATAGTTTGCAGTAGGAAGTTGACCCCAAGTCGACTAGCGGATTAATTTGTTACTCATTATCAGTGTCACGAGATACTTTCGCACCAGATAAAAGTCAGTGATTTATTGGTCGGTTCGGTGTGCTGCACCGTGATAGTTATAGATCCTACTCACCGGCTGCTGTCTATCTAATAATTCATGTCGCACACATATTACAACCACTACTCTCGCTGATCATGATAAGCTGGTAGTCCTGTGCTATTCTCATGGATGCTTATCTGTATCTACTGTCGATATCCATTGCATTTCGCAATCACACATGGGTAGTTGGATGAGATTCTACCGGGTGACAATATCTGGAAAATTATGTGTTTATCAGTTCATCTCTGTTTACTCGCTTTCACCTGCAGAATTTGGATTTATGACTACGAGGATTTCCCTAAGTGTTGGATATATTCTACGACAGGGAATCGGATTACTTATCTAAAAGATGACCATGAATCTTGCTCCGACGGCTAATTTTCAGACACATTTTGTAAGTACTATATTTTGGTTAACCAGCGTTTTCAAAAATAAAGTGTTGTTACATTGGAAGTCTTGTGTTTTGATTTTTCGTGTATAAGTTGTTTATGATACCCCATCAGATAATTATCAGGTATCGGAGTAAAAATTCTCGAATTAAGATGATTTTTTCGGAAAAATCAAGTAGATGGTTGAATCTCAAGATGTGATGAGGGTTGAAGAACTCGAATTTCTAGATTACGGTCGCCGGAACTAGTGTTAAGAACCAGACTTATGGTGGATAACGGTTTTCTAGATATGAAAAATTGGTGGTGGCTGCCTCAATCACTGTGAATCATGAACGTAGCTAAATTTTCTAATTGAAATCTCTCATATATCTATGGTCCACTGTCTCAACTAAGTTAGGAACCCTCAGGGACGGACCCGTGAGGAAGCCCCCACTTTTCGGCCCAAGTCAGCTGCGTGATTGAAACGTTTCATGTCCGCCGGCTGAGCTCCCGAAGGCCCCTCACACCATGACATGAAACGTCTCAACTCCACGTTTCTCATAAAATGCACAATCATAAAATTATAGACTTTCCGACTAATTCATAAATATATCTAAAACAACGCATTTCTCATGAAAACATTTATTTAATCATTAAATTCATATGAAAATATTAATAGGGATCAACCGAAAAGAAAATCATAATTCATTTAAATTTACTTTTACGAACATCTCATGATTACTATTACTTTCAAACAAAAATCTGCTTACGTATCGCTTGTAGTGTTGTCGGCTGAGTCGGAAATAGATTCGGTACTTTCTCAGTAATTAGTCGTCTCGATGTCAATCTCTGAATGCTCCTAGAAAATGATTTTGATTGTTGATTATCCTTGTCGGTTATTGTAGGTCTGTAGAATGTTTAGATTAACAGTCTTATTTAAAAGTACTCTTACCTGTAGAATGTTTAGATTAACAGTAATTTTATGATTTTTGTGCGTGTTTATATATTAATTTTCTGTGTGTGCGGACCAATCAGAATTGAGTACCGCTTAATTTTGTTGCTTTAATTTATTTTTCTTGTTTTTTGGTTATTTCTTCCTATTTTCTTTATTTTTATTATATTTTCTATTTATTTCTTTAATTTCCTTATTATTTATTGAATTTTTCGTTATTTTATCCGTTCTTCTATTGTCCTATTTTAATTTTCTATTTTTTATTTTTGTTTTAATTCTTATTTCCTAATTATTGTTTTTCTTATATTTTATTCGTAATTTGTTTATTTTATTTTGTTTTTCTTTAGTCTCTTGCTTATTTTATTTTCCTAATTTCCCAAATTGATTTTCCGACTCAGCCCAACACCTTCTACCATCAATTCTGTTATCAATGGCAAGCTGTTGAGATAAGGATAATGTTGTTTTCCTTTTTTCCCGATTTCAATTTTCCTTTTCCTTTTTGTACTAATTAATTAGTACTGACCTTGGTTTTCCTTTTCCTGTTTGATTCCTTTTATTTCCTTTATCTTTCTCATTTTTAATGTCTTTTTACTTCCGTTTTCTTTTCTGAGTTCATATAGATCGTCTCGTTTGTCATGACGATCTTCCCCCATGTAATTTTATTTATTTATTTATAAATTGTTATTTAAGTATCCTCAACATATTTATTTATTTTTCTTCCAACAGCGATTTTTTTCTATTTTTCTATAATGTAATTGCCAATTTAATGTCTCCTAGCTAATTCAATGTCACATCTGGCTATGACACACACGCACATTTATTATAGGTAAATTAATATTTATATTATTAAAAATGTAAATCAATGTCCATTCGATGATAATCAATTGCCAGTTGGTGTAGAAAGATATAGATGAATTTGGGAAATATACTCCATTTTTCAAAACTGCCACAGCAGGTTACCAAATAGTCAAAAATCATGATATTAGTACTACTCTAAATTGCATAAAAAGATGGTAAACTTACAAAACTGACCTTAGTTTTCATTTTCCTGTTTGATTCCTTTTATTTCCTTTGTCTTTCTAATTTTTAATTTCTTTTTATTTCCGTTTTCTATTCTGAGTTCCAATAGATCGTCCCGTTTTTCATGGCTATCTTCCCCCAGGTAATTTTATTTATTTCTTTATAAATTGTTATTTAAGTATCCTCAACAGTAGTGTGACCGTATCTGGATTTAGATATAAGCTGAGGGTATGATGCAGAAGGGATATAATATTAGACAGTCACTAATTAAAGTCTTTTCATCGAGTGAAATGAACTGGTAGCTAAAGTCCGCGCGAACAAGCCAATTCGATGAAAAACAATGAGAATTTAACGATGAATATAAATCTTAAATTTAATTAATTAATTTTTTCTTGCTTGCTTGCTTTATTTGAAATCTAATTGATTCTAAATCCCGTTAAATTTCAATCTAATAGTTTTTAAATCAAAATAAGTTTCAAACCCACTTGTTGGTAATGCGCGTCAGGGCATTATCATTCTTTGTGATGGGAATCACCTTTTGCTGACAACCATCCACTAAAATGTTGCACCAACGTCACTTACCACTAGCATTTTAACAATAAAATCAATAGCCATGCGGAGTTACGAAAGGAAAGATGGTGAAATGTAAACTACAACATTTACAAGTGCAATATGGAATGTTTTCCAACTCTTAACCACCACAATGTTCAATTAACGGTGGTCTTTAGACAAATTTTCTCGTGTAAAATATAATTTTAAACAATCATAAAAGCTAATGTTGCTAGGTTAAATATTTTTTATCGATGATTTTTCAATGGTTATTTTGTTATTTATGTTATAAAAATACTTCAATAAAATCTCAAAACAAATTTTAAAATTACATACCGTATATACTCGCGTATAAGTCGAGAAATTTACGTCAAATTTTCAAGTCAAAACAACCACTTCGACTTATACGCGGGTCAAGAAAACGTACAAATTAATTTTTAATGAAATCATTAAACCTTTTTTTTTGTTACTTCGACTTATACGCGGGTTTCAAATTTAGGACTTAAAAACCTCTTAAAATTTACTCGACTTATATGCGAGTATATACGGTAATCTATTACAAAACTTATATTAAAGTTGCATTAAACAATTAAAACTATTTATACAAATTATTTCTTTATTCATAAAATTTCTATATATTAATAAAATTAATTTCATTTCTAAAGACAATTTTGATTAAAATTTATTTAAGTATGTTTTACTTTATCAATTTCAAAATTTTGTCATTATTCCGGTAATTAAATTTTTTGATTTGCTTCCTATTTGGTCTTAATGAAATAATTTTTTAGAATGTTAGGAACTGTGAATAATGGATTCTGCTAAATATGTTAATGGAAAACTATCAAAAATATGCGAGCAAATCAATACTATTAAATTTGATTCAAAAAATCAGGTTTAATTTTAATTATTTGATTATTATATAACGTTAATTTATTTTAGTGTCTCATGAAGATGTAAAATGTTTTTTAGAATCATTCTTAATATGATACAGGCTATTGGATACTGATCTAACGATCGAAGAAAGAAAGAATATGATCCACGGATTATATTCAGTTGGAATTGATAAAGATTGTTTTGATCTTAAGCCTGAAATATGATTATATTTTAACTAGAAAATAAGAAAAATTCAAAAAAAGAAATACCAAAAAAAAGAAAGAAAAAATAAATACCAAAAAAAAACAAAAAAACAAATACCAAAAAAAAACAAAAAATATAAATACCAAAAAAAAACAAAAAATATAAATACCAAAAAAAAACAAAAAATATAAATACCAAAAAAAACAAAAAAATAAATACCAAAAAAAAAGAAAAACCCAAAAAAACCCCAAAAATTAGTAAATTGTTTTAAAATGTTAAAAAATCTATAAAGTATTTTAACAGATCTTCCTACCATTGGCAATTTAGTTGAATTCTGTTCATTTTCCTAGCACCGGAATTAACAACAATTGAGCACAATTTATTGTGTACGATCCAAATTTAAACAATTTATGCTTCAGTTATTGAATTTGCAGATTTGAAGAATTTTATTTTTGTTTTTAAATTGATATAATTTTTAGTTTTTTTTACAAAATATTTATTAAAAATATATGTGGTGTATTAGATTATTAAATTTTTTTATATTACAAATTAAAAATGATTTATTCAAATTTTAATTTTTGTTAAACAATTAAATGATATTTTAAGCCTTTTGTGCGATGTATATATTCAATAAAATGAAAGAACTTTCAGCTATAAAAATAGCACTTTGAATTTTTTAACAATAATTAATACTGCTACCAAGAAATTTTGTGAGAAAAGAGCATATTTTAAAGAATTGTTTTTCCAGATCCAAATCTTCATCAAGATCCCCACCTCCGTAAAAAGACAGTGAATCTTAGAAATCAAAGACCAACGTCAGTACATCAAGCGAATTTTCAAGAAAAGATTGAAAACGATATGAAAGATGTAAATAAGAAGTTTAATCGATTGTTGTTAACGCGCGTAAGCAGCACAAAAATGTGAATTGTGAAAAATCGATAAAAGATTCAAATAAATCTCATGTAATCCCTTTTCCCTTTTTTGTTTGACCGCATTCTACCATCAATTCTGTTATCACTGGCAAGCTGTCGAGATAAGGATATTGTTGTTTTCCTTTTTCTCCGATTTCAAAATTCCTTTTCCTTTTTGTACTAATTAATTAGTACTGACCTTGGTTTTCCTTTTCCTGTTTGATTCCTTTTATTTCCTTTATCTTTCTCATTTTTAATTTCTTTTTACTTCCGTTTTCTTTTCTGCGTTCCAATAGATCGTCCCGTTTGTCATGGCGATCTTCCTCCAGCTAATTTTATTTATTTCTTTATAAATTGTTATTTAGTTATCTTCAACAGTAGTGTGGCCGTATCTGCGTTTAGATATAAACTGAGGGTATCATGTATTAGGCCTCAATTTGCGACTAACCTTTCGTAATTTATGTGTTTTATTATAAATTTAGAAATGTCCCAACATAGTAACCATGACGAAGAGGAACAACAATCCTAATCCATCACGAGACTCCGAATCAGATGGATTTTGTATCATATCCACGATTGGATTAGAGGTGACTTGGATGATCTCGGCCCAGTCATCCGAACCGGGCCAGAACCTGGAGCCCCGGTGTGGGTCAAGCAGGAGCCCTACTATAACCTGCTGGAAGAAGCCCGCTTGCAGGACGAGATGGCGGTCGTGGAAGCTGAGTATAAGCTTCGACGGATCGAGGCTCAGATCCGTGCCGTAGAAGTGGGAAGACCAATAGGAGAGGCCAAAGTCGAGTCGATTCCCCGGAAACGCAGACGACCGCGGAAGGTCCCCAACGAAAGTGAAGCCGACAAACAATGTGATATTAGACTGACTTACTGCTATGCCCACAGATTGGGATCATCTTCATAATTTGTCCGTGTCGAACACTTCGGGCGAAGAAAACTCTGTGTTTCTTCTGTTTTATCTGCTGAGTTTACTTTTAAATCTTTAATATAATGTTGTAGCACAAAATATTTTTTATTTTCGTTATTTTATCGGCTGATTTTGAAATTTTAAATTTTAACATAACATGGTCGGATTTTAGTTGGATTTTTTGATTTTTGGTTGATGGTCACCGAACATTGAAGGAAGGTAAGGGAGCGCTCAATCGTGAATGCAGGGATGTATACATCTTGGAGTGAAGCGCAGATCGTTGAGGTACCAGTTGTGAATTAATTAGTGTTCTTTAAATTTAGTGTTCGACCTAATGGAGCACCTGCGAGAGGATCTGAAACAGACCCAGCAACAAGTGGAGGGACTACGAGCTAGAGAAACGAAATTCAAGGGACGGTGCAGAGAACTGGAAAACACCTGGTTTAGTCTCGAAGACATAAAGAAACGTCTCCGACAAGTCGAGCAATTGCAGCCTCAAAGCGCGCAGGACAAAATAGAAATTCGAACGTTGAAGGTACAAGTCCGAGCGCTGGAAACGCAACTGAGTCAGAAGACCATCAATGCTCATGTTGCTGCAGCCATTCGACCCATGTCCACGGAGTTGGCGGAAATCCATGCACCCAAGCCAGGGAAATCTAAACTCAAGAGGTTAGGCCGATAACGAAAGAGAGCGGTTGAAGAGACTCCGGCTAGCCGAACAGGAGTGACTGGTTAGGAAAAAGTCATCTCAAGTTTAATGCGACTTACATATACGTGTGTAAAGATTTCAATAAAGATCTCGATAAACTTGTTTAATTTCCGAGCATGTTTGATGGCAGTTTGATGAGATAGCGAGATTGTTTATAGGATTTGGGAAAACAATTGAAATGAGGACCAGAGCTAGCCGGACACACATCTTCAATCGATAGTCCGTGAACCCAAGGAGTGCCCAACAATTATAGTGCAAATAGTGCGCTCACTTTTTGCGAGTACTCACCCTCTTGATACAGTACCAACGTTAATCGCTCAACAGGCATCAAGCGGAGAAAGCAATTGTTTGTATTCTGGGTTACGCTGGAAACAGCACGAATGGGTAAAATGTGTGCTTACCTGTAACCCACCATACACTCACTTGATTTTAAACGCTGCTCAGTGCAGCTGGCTTTGCGCGCACTGCTGCTTATGGCTTAGAGGGAACATTGCTGGTGACAACGTGGAAATATTGATGAAATTACTAGAAGTAAAAAAAAATATTTATAGAATTTTTTTCGAAACAAGGTCGCAATATGCTTGATATTTATGTACGGAAGTACGATGGTCGAAGCACAATGGAAGTTGAAAATGGATGAAAGATATTTCTGAATGGATGCAAATCAAAAGTCAGTGTTATAAGTGCTTTTGATATCTTTTTGAAAAAATATCATTTGCAGTTTTATGGAAGTCTGCTAGAGACAGTTGTGTAGCAGATGAAAAAGTAAAAACATGTTCGATTGCTGTACCATTTAAAAAACCAATACAAGACAAATACAAGATATAGGTAAACAGTTACGCAAATGCGGTAGGAAAAGGAAATACAAATAATAATTATGAAGATTTTAAGTCAAAAGATTATACAACCAGTAATCGACAGATTAATTTTAAGAAACATCCCCAATATGTTCAAGACGTCAGAAAATTTACATCGGCCGCTAATGAAAGTTATCAACAAAATATGCCAAAGAAGCAACCAGGTGTATCATTGAAAAGCATAGCTAGAAACCATGCCAGCCAGAGATTCTACACCCAGTAAATTATTTTGGTTGTTGAGAAAGTGGGCATAGACGATATCAATGTCCAATGAAAAATAAATGTTTGATTTATGGTAAGAAAAACTACATCTTTGGAAGATTTCTTGGGAAATCGCAAACAGGAAATGAAACGAAATTTCGGATAGGCATTGTTTTTAAAATTATTGCTTTATAGATGTTTGAGGTCTTTTAAGGACCCCACTTTAAAACATACAGTAGATACCGCTTAAAGAGAACATTTTTGGGACTTGAAAAAATGTTCTCTATAACCGATACTTCTCTATAACCGATACTTTTTAATAAGGATAATTTTAAAAATATTCAAAAAATTTTACTAACTAACACATTTATTTTTTGAAAATAAACTCAGTTATTTTCCGTTGCCTGGTTTTTTTCTTGAGTAAAATCTTCTCCAAATCTGATTCAATTGCTATTAAACTTTCTTGTAAATGGCCAGTTTTATCCTGATTTGAATAAAAAAGAACTACTTGTTGCATGCACTCAAATGCTTTATGAATGTTGGGAAGCTCAACACATTGATTGTTATCTTACGTATCAGATAGCGACAAATTTAATTCTACTTCCTGTTCAGTGACATTTTCTGTTACTAAATTTTCTTCAGCATTAACAAAATCAGTAAACGAGTGTTGCTTTTCAAAATATTCCTCTATATCAGATGAAAATTTTTCATTTATTGCCATTCCTTCAACCACTTCGCCAAAACCAGCATGCCTAAAACAATTTTTTATAATATTACAGCTAACTTTTGACCAAGCCGTTTTAGCCATACTAATTGCATCAAGAATACTTAATTTAAATTTTTCTTCTGGATAAGAATCATAAAAATGAATCATTTTTGTAACAATTCCTTTTTTATAATACTGCTTAAAAACCGCATTGATAACCCCGGCATCTAAAGGCTGTAACTTACTTGTGGTATTTGGAGGCATAAACATTAGATCAATATTTGTTAAAGATTGACCTAACGGAGGATGGGAAGAACAATTATCTACTAATAAAATAGTATTTCTTCCAATACTTCTTAATTTAGAATCCCAGAACACAATCCAATTTGAAAAAAGTATTGACGTCATCCATGCATTCTGATTGTTTTTATAATTTAGGGAAGTAATATCAACATTTTTAAAACATCGGGGATTTTTTGATTTTCCAATTATTAATGGAGGCAATTTTTCACCTTCCATACTTGCACAAAATAACAAAGTTATCCTATCCTTAGATAACTGACCTCCAACGCACCTTTCTCCTTTAACCTTAATTGTTTTATTTGGTAAAAGCCTGTAAAATAATCCCGTTTCGTCTGCATTAAAAATATCTTTGTTACCATAACCTTTCCTAATTTCCGGCCACTCATTTTTAAATATTTTTATTACAAGACGCAAAAGGAAGCAGACAAATTTATTTATTATAAAACATATGAATACGACAACCTTTTAGATAAGTAGGAGGGAACACTGCCCGAATAATGGTAAAAGCAATGCCTTTCTTTAACTTTTAGCAATGTTGGCATTTAATTCGTTTTTCGGTTGCTCGGTTACTAACTTTGACATGTATTGCACAGAAACTACGTTTTTGTATCTTATGATCATGGGTAGACAATAGGTAGCCTCTTTTATTTCTATTTTCTACGTAGATCACATTCTTCTTTACAATTCCAGAAACTCCTAAAAGATCATTGAACTTTTCGCAGAGGTTCTCAAATTTTGGAGTTTTTTTCTCTGATATATATTTTTTCAAGGTCTTTCTTGAAATCTTAGTGTGTTTCATTTTTTTCATTTTAATATTACTTTTACAACAAAATTAGTTATTAAGAAGAAAAGATAAAAGAAAAATATTTAGATGACTTAAAATATCTGTTTAAGTATAAAAATGATGATAAAACTATGTGCTTAATCTGACGGTTATTTTTATTTTTGTGCAGAAGTATAAATTATTCTACCAGTGCATTTCGAAAATCTTTCCAAGCGAGGTCCATAAATATGACAAACAGACTATTTTAGTTTAAGTCATTCTAATAATGCAATGGGTTACTATCAAAAATAATAGTATAAAAGTAACAAATGAAGAAAGAACTATTAAGAACTATTAAACGTCAAGAAAGAACTTTATACGGATTCGGAGGTTAAATATAATCCTTTATAAAACCAGTGATATCATAAGTTAACAAAATTATTTTTATCTTCCTCAATAGAAAACGACAGCAAACACGAATTAACCGAAACAGAAAATGGATCCGGCAAAGATCATGGATATGGTCGACAATGGTGGAGACAGTGATAATGAACAGTAAGCTCTGTGGAAACAAGGGCAAGAGAACAAATCAGTGAGAAAATTAAAATGAAATTAAGTCAAAAATCTGCATCAGAAGATCAAGAGCATGGGAAAGTTGTGAGATGATAATCAAGGGTGATGTGAGGTCTGAAAATGACCATCCGAGAGCAAGGCCATTGACTGATCTAGTTGAGAGCAAGCAGATACGTGAAAACGGATGTTGTGAGGACTCCTACCTATTCAGAGCAGGAACGAGACTACTCCGATCAATGACATTGACATCCTCGGTGGAAAATAATATCTCATCAAAACCTTGTCCAGGAAAAAACGAGCGAAAAATGAACTGGTAACTAAAGTTCGCGCGAACAAGCCAATTCGATGAAAAACAATGAGAATTTAACGATGAATATAAATCTTAAATTTAATTAATTAATTTTTTCTTGCTTGCCTGCTTTATTTGAAATCTAATTGATTCTAAATCCCGTTAAATTTCAATCTAATAGTTTTTAAATCAAAATAAGTTTCAAACCCACTTGTTGATAATGCGCGTCAGGGCATTATCATTCTTTGTGATGGGAATCACCTTTTGCTGACAACCATCCACTAAAATGTTGCACCAACGTCACTTACCACTAGCATTTTAATAATAAAATCAAAAGCCATGCGGAGTTACGAAAGGAAAGATGGTGAAATGTAAGCTACAACATTTATAAGTGCAATATGGAATGTTTTCCAACTCTTAACCACCACAATTTTCAGTTAACGGGGGTCTGTAGACAAATTTTCTCGTGTAAAATATAATTTTAAACAATCATAAAAGCTAATGTTGCTAGGTTAAATGTTTTTATATCGATGATTTTTCAATGGTTATTTTGTTATTTATGTTATAAAAATACTTCAATAAAATCTCAAAACAAATTTTAAAATTACATACCGTATATACTCGCGTATAAGTCGAGAAATTTACGTCAAATTTTCAAGTCAAAATAACCACTTCGACTTATACGCGGGTCAAGAAAACGTACAAATTAATTTTTAATGATATCATTAAACCTTTTTTTTATTTTTGTTACTTCGACTTATTAGGACTTAAAAACCTCTTAAAATTTACTCGACTTATATGCGAGTATATACGGTAATCTATTACAAAACTTATATTAAAGTTGCATTAAACAATTAAAACTATTTATACAAATTATTTCTTTATTCATAAAATTTCTATATATTAATAAAATTAATTTCATTTCTAAAGACAATTTTGATTAAAATTTATTTAAGTATGTTTTACTTTATCAATTTCAAAATTTTGTCATTATTCCGGTAATTAAATTTTTTGATTTGCTTCCTATTTGGTCTTAATGAAATAATATTTTAGAATGTTAGGAACTGTGAATAATGGATTCTGCTAAATATGTTAATGGAAAACTATCAAAAATATGCGAGCAAATCAATACTATTAAATTTGATTCAAAAAATCAGGTTTAATTTTAATTATTTGATTATTATATAACGTTAATTTATTTTAGTGTCTCATGAAGATGTAAAATGTTTTTTAGAATCATTCTTAATATGATACAGGCTATTGGATACTGATCTAACGATCGAAGAAAGAAAGAATATAATCCACGGATTATATTCAGTTGGAATTGATAAAGATTGTTTTGATCTTAAGCCTGAAATATGATTATATTGTAACTAGAAAATATGAAAAAATTCAAAAAAATAAATACCAAAAAAAGAAAGAAAAAATAAATACCAAAAAAAAACAAAAAATATAAATACCAAAAAAAAAACAAAAAAATAAATATCAAAAAAAACAAAAAAATAAAAACCAAAAAAAAAGAAAAAAATAAATACCAAAAAAAAAGAAAAACCAAAAAAACCCCAAAAAATTAGTAAATTGTTTTAAAATTTTAAAAAATCTTTAAAGTATTTTAACAGATCTTCCTACCATTGACAATTTAGTTGAATTCTGTTCATTTTCCTAGCACCGGAATTAACAACAATTGAGCACAATTTATTGTGTACGATCCAAATTTAAACAATTTATGCTTCAGTTATTGAATTTGCAGATTTGAAGAATTTTATTTTTGTTTTTAAATTGATATAATTTTTAGTTTTTTTTACAAAATATTTATTAAAAATATATGTGGTGTATTAGATTATTAAATTTAATTATTTTTAAATTTTTTTATATTACAAATTAAAAATGATTTATTCAAATTTTAATTTTTGTTAAACAATTAAATGATATTGTAAGCCTTTTGTGCGATGTATATATTCAATAAAATGAAAGAACTTTCAGCTATAAAAATAGCACTTTGAATTTTTTAACAATAATTAATACTGCTACCAAGAAATCATTTTTATTAAAAAATATAATCAATATATTTCTAATTTGTGGATCTCTATACTAGAATTTTGATATAATTTCCACAGGAAATTTGATTAGTTTGAATAAAAACTTTTCAAATTATTGATAGAGTTAACAAGAGTCTGTAGCAGAAACGTGGAAATATTATATTACGCATTTAATCAATCATTGAAAGAAATATATGAATGTTATCAACCTTGTTGAGGATACCTAAATAACAATTTATAAAGAAATAAATAAAATTACCTGGGGGAAGATCGCCATGACAAACGGGACGATCTATTGGAACTCAGAATAGAAAACGGAAGTAAAAAGAAATTAAAAATGAGAAAGATAACGGAAATAAAAGGAATCAAACAGGAAAATGAAATCCAAGGCCAGTACTAATTAATTAGTACAAAAAGGAAAATGAATTTTGAAATTGTGGAAAAAGGAAAACAACAATATCCTTATCTCTACAGCTTGCCAGTGATAACAGAATTGATGGTAGAAGGCGGTCAATCAAAAAAGGGAAAAAAGGAAAATAACTTGACTGCTGACAGATATAAAAATGGGACAGTCGGGAAAAGCAGGAGAAGGAAAATGGAAAAACACTTGATTATCTGGAGTGCCACAAGAGAAGCGAACGATATAAGGGAAAACTGGTGGACATGAAAGGAGAAGAAAAATTAGAGACAAAAATTGACGCGAAATTGAAAACGATTTGAGAGACGATTTGAGAGATAAAATTATTGGAGAAAATTAGACGTTGGACGAAACGTTGTTGGACAAACGATTGCCAAAAATACTTGTAAAGGAAATAATCGTGGAGAATAATTATTGGAGAAGACTTGAAGAAAAAAATTAGTTGAAAAATAAAAGGAAAAGAAGTTATTTGATTATTTGAATAAAGTTGTGAGGAAAGTCAAGGAAAACAACCAGCTCAAAATTCCAGTTTAGAAACCAATCAGTAATTTGTGATCTTTCAATCCGGTGTTATACACAAGTGCTATTCCAATTACTGTTTGATTCCTTTTATTTCCTTTATCTTTCTCATTTTTAATTTCTTTTTACTTCCGTTTTCTTTTCTGCGTTCCGATAGATCGTCCCGTTTGTCATGGCGATCTTCCTCCAGGTAATTTTATTTATTTCTTTATAAATTGTTATTTAGGTATCCTCAACAGTAGTGTGACCGTATCTGCGTTTAGATATAAACTGAGGGTATGATGCAGAAGGGATATAACATTAGACAGTCACTAATTAAAGTCTTTTCATCGAGTTTTTGTTAATTTCATTGGTATCTGTATTTAATATAAATTATATGATCAATAACCGCTGCTTTTTCGAGCAATTTCTTAATTTGGGAATACAATGCAGCTGTTGTTGATTATGGGATCAGATCAAAATTTATAAAAAGTTCACAATTTATACTAAACTATTGTTACGGTTGGGCCACCATGGCCCAAACAATAAAACAAAAATAACAATCTGTGTTTCTGCTTTTCTGTGGGAATACAATGCAGCTGTTGTTGATTATGGGATCAGATCAAAATTTATAAAAAGTTCACAATTTATACTAAACTATTGTTACGGTTGGGCCACCATGGCCCAAACAATAAAACAAAAATAACAATCTGTGTTTCTGCTTTCCTAATTGGTTGAGTAGTCGCCTTTTACCTGTCTTACCCTATGGGTAAGTTGATATTTTTTGTTATTTTGTGTCTTTTTTTCGGCGATTTTTTGTGTTTTTTCTGCGTGTTCTTTCTCCTTGTGCAACTGCTTACGCGTATTAATAACAATTGATTAAACTTCTTATTTACATCCTTCATATCGTTTTCAATCTTTTCTTAAAAATTCGCTTGATGTACTGACGTTGGTCTTTGATTTCTAAGATTCACTGTCTTTTTACGGAGGTGGGGATCTTGATGAAGATTTGGATCTGGAAAAACAATTCTTTAAAATATGCTCTTTTCTCACAAAATTATAGCATTGTTAATCATCGTTTACTTTTTTGGTGTGAAACCAAAATTAATTGCTACGATGTCCATTCTTTGACAGTGATAACATTGGATTGGTTTTGATCTCTTCTCCTTTGGCGCAGCCTGTCAAAATTATGGCTTCTATTACATGAGGTAAGAGATTCTTGATGCTCAATCGTGTTCCATTGCATAGTTTAGGGGATTCAAATTTCTCAGAAGTATGATAGGAGCTCCAATTTTAGGTTCCAAGTTGTGTGAAGGCATGCATGCCAGGAGGTTCTAAAGAATTCAAAAACTCTGTTGGATAGTAAACAGCTTGGGCCGGATCTGTAACCGTATCAATTGATTTGTAGGTTTTTGAAATGCCTGGTAGAAAATTGTGAATTTGAGAACTGATGCTGTTGACACTTGAATTCTTTGGAGCAAGAATGGCACTTTCGAATAACTACTCAGGATTTTTAAACTGGTCATGGATATTTGGAAAAACTTCAAGTTTCAGCTCTTCAAGTGACTTTGTTACAGTGCAAAAATTTGATGGGAAAGAAACAGTTCCTGATGCTGGGTCTACCTGCCACTTTCCATCACCAAAATGAAGCAATTGATTTGAGAAGTAGCCTACTGCATTATCTCCATGTAAATGAAATCTCATGCTGGTTGTCAGAGTCATTTTCTTGACCTGTTTCCACAGAGTTCAAACTTCGAGGAAGGCATTTAACTCATCGCTTGGTGTTGACCTTGGAATGACAGGCAAAGTTTGTCGGAAATCTCCAGCTAATACCACAACTGTTTCTTCCATCCGTTTTGTGTTTCCTTTTAAATCCTAAAGAGTTGAAGCAGTTGTACACTAATCCTATTTTATAAACCTAACATGATCTAAAACTTTTATTTGTAACATTGTTGCCAATTTCACCTCCTTGGGGTGTCTACTGTAGTAATTCAAGGTGACCCTGAGTAGGGTTAAGGCACCCTATTATTAAAAATCAAATACAGAAAGAGTTGGCCAAAAGAAAGATAGTGAATAAAAAGGTGAATATTAGTATAGATTTTTGTTAAGGCATCAACACCGAGCGGAGGATCGATCAAACTCAATAACCTTTGGTTATTGATTATTTTTTGTCGAGAGAAATATTTTTTGTGATTCAATATACGTTGGGTAGTTTGTTGTTTCGTTATTTTCAATTAAAGGAACATGTGGATGGAGTCAGATAGTACCCAACAATAATGATAATAGTAATTGTTAATAGTTAAGAGCTAAATAAAAATTTTTCGGTTTGCAAAAGTGGTAAATTGGTTTTTGAGACTAACCCTTGTAGAGTTTTCTGTAAATACATTCGACCAATCAGGATTAATCTCGTGTGTTTCTGATCATTTTTGTTGGGTATTTGTGCAAGTCGGTATCACCACCTGACTCCTTCGTGTCCTTTGAAAATAAATTAAACACCCAACACAAAATCTTTATTTGAGACTAATACAATTACACTTTTGTTACACTTTTACTGATTCCACTTCACTTGATACAACCACTTTTTCATCTTTCAATACTACTGGAAATCTCACGTAGGGATGAATCTTTCAATGGGAGATGTCCCTTTCTGGTACGTTCGATTTAAATTATTCACTTGATATGAACTTCACGGTTTTTCTTGTTACTGTCTAAATTTCTAGCTTTCTTTTCTTCGACCAACTGGCGGCTTGTTCACTTCTGAGGTCTCTTTTTATATTTTTTATGAGAGGCCAATTATCTAGAAAATTGTGCGAAATTATTTCCTCGGGACCCAAAATTAATATTTGATGATTTTTAGATAATTTTAATTTATTTATCCTTGATTAGGGCTCAATATATTTCTTCTTTTTATCTTGTTGCTCGGCTCTCATTGCGCACCGGGTTTTCTACAGCGCTCAAGTTTCCCATGAGCTCGGGCTTCACATTAGCTCGGGTTTTCCATTACTGAATAATTAATTTAAATTAATTTGTTTTTTAGCATTAACTTGCCCTGTGAACACCTTATTAAATTTTTATAATAATTTTTAAATTCGTCTATCAATTTGGCATTCAACCATACCCAATACCCATGTTCAATATTGATTTTTGATTTTTATTAAATTTTAATTAATTTTGCACTTTCATTGATTTTACCCATTTTTGTTATGCTTTCTTTTTATAAATGATTTTTTTGGTTTTTGCGCTAACCCCAACATTTTTAATGATCATCTTTAAATTTCAAATTCCAGTCATTTTGATTGATTAACTTTATTTAATTGTTTTAATTTATTGTTTTTGAATTAAATTCATTCTTTTCTTTTGGTTCGTGACTGATCGAATGATCGCCATTGCATACCGTTCTTATCTCACGGATAAGTTGGTATTTTCTGCGGCTGTGTTTTTCGACGATTTATTTTATTTTCATGCGTTTTAAAATGTGTTTCATGTGTAACTGCTTGCTTTTATTATTTTATTACTTGTGTTTTACTTATTTTTACTTTTGTTTTATTTTATGTTATAAACGGTTTTAAATAATACCCTTCCCCATTAAAATATTTTTATGTATGTTTAGTTATATGTCTATTTTTGGCACAACTAAAATAATATATGGAAGGGAATGATAATAATTAAATTTAATTAAGAAACTTAATTAATTACTTACAATGGTCAATTGCGAATTTATTTACTGATTTGAAGCTAACAAAGTTTGATTTTATTTTTGGAGTTTCGTATTAGTTTCGATAGTTTCGATATCGAGAATAAAACCTGATTTTTCGAAATTTTCTTATCTTTCATTTTTAGTTAGAGGTTATTTATTTGTCCATTGTTCATAGCAAGACACGAACTTGGGTGCACATTAGTTCGGATGGCGTGATAGAATAAATAGGACATTTATTAACGTTATCGGGAAATTACACGCATTAATAATAATAATAAAACTAATAATAGTGATAAAAATGACAATACATTACAATGATTATAACAATAGTTATTATTAAAATTGTATTTCTTAAAAGTTGAAGGGACTAATCGAATGAATATTAGAGTAAAACCAATTATAACTTCTTCCTAGTAGTTGCCAATAACTAACTACCTTCGAAATCGAAGTTGGATCATTTTGTTGTCAAGAAAATTAGTCGTAGAGTTACAAATCCCCAAAAATAAATATAACCAAAGGTTCTAGTTTGAGATTTCGAGAAGCTGATAAGGGAATAGACAATCACCTTATGACATCCCTCCAGCTATTACTAAGGCTTCCGCTAAACCTGAATTCCTCGAATGTGGAACCGCACTATTAATGGAATTTATAACGTTCAATAGTAAAAAGAATTAGCATAATAGTCACGGAGCAAAAAATAGAGAAATCATCAAAAGCTTAATGGTACGATTGTTGTCGGTTTAATAGCTACGATAAATTCCGGATATCCCATGAATTCGCCTGTGAGAAAGCAATTTGTACCTTCTAAGTCTAAATCAAAAGAAAATCAAATAAACTAATCAAATCCTGAAAATTATTCATTTATATTAATTTAACGAGGGAAAACGAATAAAAACTTAATTGTCAATTATATTTACAAAAACTACATGAGGGTAGACTTAGAATCTACGTAATATACATTAAAATTAGAAAACAGTATATAAGTCAAATTGAAGACAAAAAGAAAACTAATTCGGATGCAATTGACGTAACATTTCCAAGGAATAAAACTCTATCTTGATGTTTAGATACCAGTAAATAGTCGATATTCTGATGAAAAGTTCAATTCAACAGAGCGTAAGATAGTACAATTTGATTTATCGAAAGTTCCAAATGAGTAATTACACAAAATTACGTGACATTCGATTGAAAACTCTAAACAGGTGGCAAGAATGGTTTGATAACAAAATCGTACAAGTTGGCAGTGATTGAAATGTAAAAGTTGTAGAAATTCGTTCCGATCAGTAAAAATGTCTTCGAGAATTCTAAGTACTTATCCATAGATAAAAAGATATTTCAAGGTTCTGAATTAGAATGGTTGAAAATTAAAAATGTTTTCCGAAAAGTTGAAATCACTTAAAAGCGAATGAACAAATTGGTTTTTAAAATAGAAAAAAAGTGGTGAAGTGGCTACTGAAACGAAATTAGTCGAAATTATGTAAATAATAAAATTTATAAAATTAACTCGTTAAAAATAATAAAAATTAAAATAAAATTAGTTAACATTATTTAAATTATAAAATTTACAAAATTAAATTATTGAAATTAATAAAAATTAATTAATTAAATCATTTAAATTAAAAATAAATAATTACACACACTCATGGATGCATTCAAAAGCAATTCAAATTTTACTGCATTCTGAGTGGATCTAGTGGCAGAGAATGCATGAATGCACAGTCAGAATCATTATAAATACTGATTGCAAATTCAGTTGAACAACTGGTTTTTTTCAACTTGAACTTCTAACTTGTTTAATTTTGACATTTTCAATTGCTCTCAATTTGTGTTTTATGCCATCGTGGTAAGTTTGAATTTGATATAGTAATTTTATGGAATGTATAATTTTTATGTCATGTTTTAAGTTAATAAATCTTTGTATTCAATTTAGTTTCAGTTATAATTTTTTTTGTTTTGTTCTTTTTGTCGTTTACTTCTCATTTTTAATTTATGTTTTGAATAATAATTTTATTGAGGTTTAATTTTTATGTTTTGAATAATAATTACAGTTGAGCTGGAATCTAGTAGGCCACAATTTGAGGGACCTTCATGGTTACTCTTACGAGTAGGTCGGCTGGTTTTTCAGATTCACACAGATTGACCGGGCCAGAAAGTGGAGGCTTGAATATTATGGGAAGTATGGAACAACATTTACTAACTTTGAAATAAGGGCTGATCTCTGGTAAAATCTTTTGAAAGATAAGTTAAAAGTTCATAATTATTACGGATAAAAATTTTTGAAGATAACATCAGAAAACATCTAGAAATGAAGACCACAACGAAAGGTATACATGAAAATAATCTAACAACAGGATAGATAATGAACAATGACATAAAACTTTCTATCAGCAGTCTAGAACCCGAAAATGAAAATATCATGAGTAGTTTTTGCAATAGAGCTCACCTGCTCATGGATTTTCAGCCATTGTGTACAGTACCAACATGATCATCCCCATGGGTACATAGATGGTATAAAGACAATGGTCATGAAGACGTTTAGGAAGGAGTCAATTTCACATCCATAATACTCCTAACAACTTAAAAATAAAATGACCCACCCCTAAGCGCCAACAATGGTGATCTTTAGAAAATTCTCTCATATAAAAAAATAATTTCAAACAACCTTAAAAGCTACTGGTTCTAGGTTTTAATGTTTTGAATCCATGATTTTTCAATGGTTATTTCGTTAGTAAGGTTCTAAAAGTACTTCAATAAAATATCAAAACAAATTTTAAAATTACATAATCTATTACATAACTTATATTAAAGTTACATTAAAATTTTAAAACTATTTATACAAATTATTTATTTATATATAAAATTTCTACATATTAATAAAATTAATTTAATTTCTAAAGACAATTTTGATTAAAATTTATTTAAGTATGTTTTACTTTATCAATTTCAAAATTTTGTCATTATTTCGGTAAGTAAATTTTTTGATTTGCTTCCTATTTGGTCTTAATGAAATAATTTTTTAGAATGCTACGAAAAATGGATTCAGTTAAAATTGTTAATGGAAAAAATTCAAAAATATGTGAAAAATTCCAAACTATCGAGACATTAAATTTGATTCAAAAAATAGGTCTAATTTTATTTATTTTATTATTATATAACGTTAATTTATTTTAGCGTGTCATAAAGATGCAAAATGTTTTTTAGAATCATTCTTAATGGGATACAGGCCAATTAGTACTGATTTAACCATCGAAGGTAGGAAGAATATGATCCATGGATTACGTTCAGTTGGAAGTGATAAAGATTCTTTGACTCTAGTGCCTGAAGTATTATCAAATTTTATAATAACTATATATAATTATTTCTTATCTAGAAATCATGAAAGAAAAAATACAAAAAAAATAAAAAAAAAATACCAAAAAAAATAAAAAATCTTCTAAATACCAAAAAAAAGAAAACAGGAAACTGTTAAAAAATTTTAAAGAATCTACAAAAGTTTTAACAGATCTTCCTACCATTGACAATTTAATTGAATTCTGTATATTTTCGTAGCATCGGAATTAACAACAATTGAGCACAATTTATTGTGTACTATCCAAATTTAAACAATTTATGCTTCAGTTATTGAATTTGCAGATTTGAAAATTTTTATTTTGGCTTTTTTTTTAAATTAATAAATTTTTTAGTTTTTTTTTTACAAAATATTTATTGATTGATTTGAAAGTATATGTGGATTGTTGTTTTTAGTAGAAGTAGAACTCTTGACAAATTAAAACAAAGAATAAAGGATTCTTATTTTTTAATTCACATCAATAAAAATTATTATTAATTTTACTTTTTAAGAAATATCGATTTTATTACTATTAATATTTCTGCAATTAAAATTTAAGTACATGTAGAACGGGCATGAAAGATTCTAAAGAGCGCAACAAAAGACAATGGGACGCATAGAGCATAATAAACTTATCTTCCTATCAAATTTACAAAGCCTTTGAGATTTTCAAGTAACCTCTAAATATTATAAAATACATAAAGTGGAAGAAGTGTCTTTCGGACTCCCCCAAATTTTATCTGTGCACAACGCCCATGACAGGGAGTAAATGTTACTGAAGTATTTGATTATATTCCACGTAACAATGGTATTCTGACCACCGAAATAAATGACAGTTTATGGGGGTGAATTAAAAAACGAGTACTGAATTAACTTTCTGTATTATTTTGAAATAATTTCCTCCGAAGTTAATAAAAGTCAATTGTAGAAACCCGGATGTAATATATTACGCATTTAATCAGTCATTGAAAAATATATGTATGTGAATGTTATTAATCTCTTAACTGAGTTTGACAAAGCTGTCCGTTATGTAAAAACCTTCATTTTTGTTTTTGTTAAGAATTTGCAATAGGAATATTTGGCCTTCGTTCAACATGTGTATGTAATTTCTTACTATCACAGAAAATTGTTGTCAAAAAATTTTAGTATTTTATGAAAGCTATAATTTGATTTACCAACACTTCTATTGATCGATCAACTTTGTAAGTGCTTGTGCTGTCATGGAAACTTGCATAATTGGTTTGATTTTCTATCATTTGAAATTTGTCTAGAAATATTGACCAATGAAAATTGCTTTGATTATTGGAACTTTGTCTGTCTGTAATAATTAATCGATGTGACTGATTCTTGGAATAAAATGCATCAAATTAGTTTGTTTTTGATAAATAAAATGAAAATTTACCTGAATTAATTTGTGAATTTTGTAAGAAATTATTGAAGAAGACATTTTTAAAGAATAGATATAAATATTTATTAGGATATTTAATTTAGGAACAAATTTATCTTATTTCAGTACTATCAGAGTTAATAATGTTTACGAGAAGGGTATAGAATATTGATCACACGCGATGAGCAGGCCCGCGACAGAAATTCCGGGAACCTTGGCAAAGCATTTTATGGGTCCCTAAACAATTGTTAATCGTACAACGCATAAAATAGCAGATGAGGTTTTATTTGACGTAGTGGTCTGTGGCCCGTGGGTGTGTTCTATAGTACCCAAATGGTTTCAGTTTCAGTAATCATGGTTAGTAAATATAACAGTTTTTAATTCCAGCATTAAAAAACTCAAAACTTGATTTAGTTTATTTTTGAATATTGATACCGATGTTGATCTAACTACTTGTTGATGTTCGTTCAATTTATTCTGATGGAATTCAGATGCTTGAACTTTAAACTGATTGTGGTTAAGTCAACTTAAGTGTCAGTAATATTATATTTAAATACATAACAAATCGAACCCGGGCCCTTAGGCATTTACACTCCCCATTTTCGCTGCCTGGTGATGAGTAGTCATGAAATAGGGTATTGTATTACGAGAAAGAAGCTGCTTGCAATTTACTACTTTTGTCAACATTTTAATCATTCCCTTTATGGCAAAATATTACGATGAGAACGGGTCACAGAGCAATCACGTTTATGTTATCTACGAAAAGGGCAATAACTGCGTAATTTCAGACATGGATCAATCTTGTCAATAGTCTAGACATCAAAATGGAGTATAGAAAGGGGTTGAATCACAGAAATGCAAACGCACTGTCGAGAAGTTCATGTGGGACTTGTACACAATGTCTCTTAAATAACAAGAATGCTAAGACCTAGAAAATGAAAACACGGTGTATAAACATTATGGAGAAAATGGTAAGTTGTAAATGGCAACAAGGCGATGAAGAAATAAGTGTTGAGTGATTTGATTTTCCCTCGAAAGTTACTGGTTCGCAGAGTTTATCGTATTTTGCCAGAAGTGCAGTTATTTCTGGAACGTATGCGATTATTTTGCTTGTTTTAAAGTTTGGTATGCTTGTTTGTATCACGCCGATGTCTACTTTTGAAATGTTTGTGGTTTTAATCTTGCTGGTTTCGTTGTCTGTTGTGAGGTTTTCGATTAATTTTTTGTTTCTGAAATCTACTATTAAGTTGTAGTGTGCTAGGAAATCAGCTCCGATTATTGATTGTTGAATTTCTGGGATTGAAAATTACCACAATTATTTTTGTGAATTTATTGCTAAGGTTAGTTTGTGTTGACCATATATTTTTATGCCAGAGCCGTTTGCGGTTGTTAGTGATTTTTTTTGTGTTTTTTGCGTTTTTGTACATGTAGTGGGGTAGTAGTGATATTACAGAGCCTGTGTCAATTAGAAAGTCAGTGTTATTTGTGTGCACCAAAAATTTATTGTTTTGTCACTGAATGTGGGTGCTATCAACAGTGACGATTTTAGTTTTCCTGCGCTATCTTGTGATATTCACAGGGTTTTGTGCATTTGTATGCTTTCTCGCCAAATTTATTGTGAAAGTAGCAATAATTTTGTTTATAAACTCGCTTCTTGATTCTTTTTCTGGGCTGTTGTTTCGGAAGTTGTTGTATCGGTTTAGGGAGTTTGACCGGTTTCTGTAGTGATTGCGTGGAGATTGACTGTGACTGTAATTTTGCCTGTTGTTTCCATCTGATGATTGGTTATAGTTTTGTCTGTTATGATTGTCCGATGGTTGGTTAGTGTTGTAATTGTTTCTATTGTATAGGTCTCTAGTTTAGTTTGCATTGAAATTTTGCCTGTTGTATTTCTCTTTTATTTCGGCTAGTTCTGCTTTTATTTGTCTGTTTTCGACAATTATTTCGTCGAATTCGCTAATCAATGTGTTTATTAGTTGGTTTGATATTTCGTTTGATTCAGTGTTCTTGTTGTTTGTCTGGTTGTTGTAATTTGTTTTGTTTATGTTGTAGTTTTGAGTGCTGCATATAGTCGGATAAATTTCTTCATTGATTTTATCTGCTAGCGTTTCTACGTCCGAATTGCTGCTGGCTGCGAGAATACGTCTTATTTCTCGTGCCATTGCTCGCATAAAGAATTCTTTTACTAATTCGTTTGATCCTGAATTAGTGATGTTTGGTTGGAGGTACTACAATTTTTGTTTTAATTGGCGAAGGAAATCTGTGGGTTTATTATCGCCAAGTTGTGTGTTGTTGAGACATGATTCCAGCATTTGTCTCCTGTTGAATTTTGTTTTTGTTGGTTAGAACGTTGCAAAGCTTATTGAACGGGTCTTCGCTCTTTGAAATTTCCTCAATTTGGTCAGCGATTTCGTTCAGTTTGCTACTTGGGAGTGCGGCGATTATGTTCAAACATAGCGTTTTCGTCGACTTTATTCTCAATAAGGTTAGGGTTAGTTTAGCGAATCCTAACCATTTTTGGGGCGTCTAATTTTCATCTCTAAAATAATTGGGGAAATTTGTTCTGGGGTTAATAACTGAATTTATGGTGTGTGTAATATCCGTGCTGGTGTTTGGGTTATAATAGTATTTGGTATTTTCCATCATGTGCGTGTTTTCGTCGTTTTTGGGTGTTTGTTGGGTTTGATGCCATTATTTGTTTTGTTGAATTTCTTTTTTATTGTTTATAGTGCTAAAAAATTGAGTTTGTTCAAGGATATGGCTTACTGTGTTCAGCCAAAAGAGTCACTATTCTTTATACCTTTACGTTTCCGTATTAAAATAATTCGTTGGTGCAGTATGAAAAAGCAAAAGGTGTTTTAAGTATTCAAATATTTAGAATAAGTAATTTAAATCAAACCTTTTGAAGTAATAAATTCAGCAGATACTCAAAAATATAGAAATATTCTTTGAAAGATATGTATATTTAGTAGTCATTTGTCCACATATTCCATATAGAATTACGTTTATAGATATTGAACATGGTTCTAATTTTGGATTAAATTCAACATCTATCATTAGTGAAAGTGATCATAGTCGAAAAAAATTACCAAAATTTACTGAAGATTATAATTTAGAACAATTTGCTGTGCTGAAAAATCAAAATTCGAATTGTATATAAAAAGATGAATTAATACTGTTGAGGTCCGTAAATTAAAATAAATTGAAATGAAATTTAGGTTAATAATTTAAATAAAAAGTAAGTGAAGAAAAAAGACAAATAAAAGCGTGATCATGCACAGAATTGATAGTAAAGGAAAGTACGATGGAAGCAGTATTAGAAAATGCCAAAAGCAATTACGAAAGGCAAGAATCCGGAAATCCGAGAAAAATCAATAAATGGTAAAATCATCGAAATCAAATCGGGAAAACTGGACAGGTATAGAGTAGCTAATGGTCAACAAGATGATGGTTAGGGATTTATCAGAAAATGGATAGGAATTTTCGAAAAGCATTCAAATGTGTAAAAACAGAAAACGTTAATTAATTAATTAATTGGCTAATAGAAAACCCGAGCTAATGAGAAACCCGAGCCAATGGAGAACCCGAGAGATAAAGGAAACCCGAGCTGAGTAGTGTGTATATATCCCTAACCAACACAACCCCCCAAGCTTTCATACCTCCATTTCACTTAAACTATTAAAAAAACGCCCTAAAATCTATACTTTTATCGAATAAAAAATTTTATGAAAATAGTAAAACTGCTCTGAGAGGACAGTGGTATTTTTTTTTTTTTCCCACTGTCCTCTCAACAGTTTTTTTTGATCCGGATCATTTTTTTTTATTCAACCTCTTTCGTTTATCGAATCTCTTCCAATATACAAGCTGGCCAGGCCCATACATCAGAATCAATTCGATAATAGCAGCACACCTTATTATTCGCTTCTCGCTCGAACACGATTTCATCGGCGTTTTAAGTGTGCTGCTCGAAAGTACAAATGAATTCGAAAGCGAATCCGAAAGAGGTCCGAAAACAACTGAGAAATAAATGTGCACATTATAGGATCGATCCGGGTGTGTTCGAAAGACTGGTGACGATAATTACCGGTTCGCCACCACACCCGTTTCAATATTTTTTTTTTCATATTTATGTTTAAAAAATAATTAATTAATAAAATAAATAAAATATACAAGATTTATTTCCTAAGATACCCACACTATATATTTTTTTAATATTTATTTTCAAAAATTATTTTCAATATTATTTTCAAATTTTTAATATTATTTTATGTTGAAAAAAAAACTAACCTCAGACGTGATTTGAACCACTATCCATTTGAACCACAATGCCAGTCTATTCCCACTGCGCTATCGGAGTTCGGATTTTTGTCATTTTTTAAATTTTTATTATAAAAATCTAAAAATTATACTATCACATTATGAAAATAAAATAGAAAAATAAATAAAAAATGAAAACAGAGTATCCAATAAAAAAATTTTTCTAAAAAATGAATTGTAATATTTGCAATAAAGTTTTTAAAAATAAAACTGGATTAATTTCTCACTATAAATCGAAAGCTCACTTACTAAAAGAAAATAATCTTAATAATACAAACTCAAAAGTTTGTACTAAATGTAAAGGAAGATTTCTTCATTCTGGATATAATAAACATTTTGAAACTTGTATCGGGAGACTTAGAGAAATATTTACATGTCCTAATTGTAACTTTTCAGCAAAACTAAATTTCTATTATTTAGAACATATAAAAGAATGTAAAAATAAAAAACAAAATTCTGACGTTGAAGAATGCCATTCAGAAGGAGAACCCGATCATGTTGAAAAAGAAAAATATAACTGGGATAAATTTAATCACATAGATGAATTTCAATCAGAAATCAGTGGACCTGCTACTCCTGGAGAATATATAAAGAGAAATAAAAAAAATATTAAAAATTCTTTCACTAGAGCTTTAGAAGATTATAAACCAACAAGGTATAATGTTATAAAATATAAAATTACAATCAAAGCAAAATATTGGAGAGGTGTGGAAGAAAACACAACTCCTTTAGATGTTGAAATCGCAATACTCTTTAAATATTTATTTTCAACTAGAGGATTTGATAAAACCATCAAAGAAATAATTCAAGCAGTAGAAGCAAAACAAGAGGATGTAGAAAATGAATTAGGAGAATCAAACTTAGTATTTCGCTCTTTCCAATCTTTAGTGATTGATTATTGGAGGGGATTACCTCCAAATCCTAAATCTTATATTCAAACACCTTTTAAATCTAGGGCTGTTATAAATGTACAGAATGGTGATAACAAATGTTTCATGTGGTCAATACTTGCATATTTACATCCTCAAGCTGAAAACCCCCAAAGAGTTCAACAATACAAACAATATGAAAATGAATTAATATTTCCCAAGGGATTCACGCACCCAATGAAACTAGAAGACATTCCAGAATTTGAAAAACTAAATAATCTTAAACTTAATATTTATGAACATGTTAAAGGATGGGGATATGGAAGGAAAGATATTATTCCAATTTATATTTCTGATTATGAAGTTAGAGATAGTGGAGATAGGGAGATATATCTTTTAATCTTGGAAGAAGAAAATAATCAACATTATATTTTAATAAAAAACTTTCAAGCTTTTACATCTCCAGAGAATCCAACTTGTGGAGGAGGAACATGTAAAAGATGTCTTCATTATTCAACAACTAAAAACTCTATGATTAAACATACAAGAATTTGTGAAAAAGATGATCCAGCTTTAATTAGAATGCCTAATAACCCCAAGATGTATTTTAAAAACTTTTCAAATTTATTACAAACATTAGGAGTTGTCTATGGAGACTTTGAATGTATAAATCGCGAACAAGATATAATTATACAATATTTAAAAATAATAGAAAAATATAAACTCATGGATGAATGGAAAGCCTCTAAACAGAAGATGAAACCAACAAGGATGAAAGCCTTTCTAAGAAAAAAGAATAAACCCAATAGTATCAAGCAAGCTAAACAATTACCATCTGCTTATAAACTATTATTTAAAAGTAATTATCCTGAACTCATAAAATCTAGAGAATATTCATTTAGAGGAACTTCTTCAGAAGAGGTTCTAGATCATTTTACTAAAAGTATAAATAGCTTAGAACACGAAATATTTAAAGTATTAAAAACAAGCTATCCTCAAAATATTTCAGAACAACAACAGGAAGAATATGAAAACGCTTCAAATTGTTGGATGTGTAAACAACCCTTTGAGGAACTCTCTCTCTGAAAGTCATTCTGATATTAGATCTCTAACTATTGACCAAATAGAAGCAGAAGAAACAAGATTATTTCATGAAGGACAAGATAATGCAAAAGTTATAGATCACGATCATTTAAAAAAGGAAAATAATTATCGAGGAGCAGCTCATAGAAATTGCAATCTTAATTGTCATACTCCCAAATTTGTACCTGTTATATTTCATAATCTTTTTGGTTATGACATACATCTATTTATTAAACATTTAGCAGCAAATGCTAAAAACTCTTTCAAAGTTATCGGCTTAACAAAGGAAAAATATAAATCAGTAGAATATGGAAAATTAAAATTTATAGATTCATTAAACTTTCTCCAAATGTCTTTAGATGCAGTGGCAAAAACAATGAAACCAGAATATTTTAAAATCACTCGAGAATTCTTGGAAAAAAATAATATTCCTCTAGAAGAATATCCCACATGTTTAGCAAAAGGAATATATCCTTATGATCATATGAATTCATTTGAAAAATATAATGAAACAAGTCTTCCTAACCAAGAAACATTCTTTTCACAACTTCAACAATATCATATTACAGATAAAGAATATTCTCGAGCAAATAAAATGTGGGAATTATTTGACTGTAAAACTTTAGGAGAATATACTGACATGTACCTATCCTTGGATGTTTATATTCTAGCAGATTGCTTTGAAGAATTTACAAACTCTTTTGTTCTTAAACCCTACAATTATATAACAGAACCCTCTTTAGCTTGGGATACTTTATTATATACCATTTGGACTTCAAATATAGAAGAATCTGATAAAATTATAGATCTTTTAACTAACCTCGATATGTTTAATCAAATTAAAACAAACATTAGAGGAGGAGTCTCTTCAGTAATGGGTAATCGAGAAATAAAAGCTAGAAATGCAATAACTACTAGCAGAATGCTTTCAAAGACTTCTGATCCTTATATAAAACTTAACAATGAGGAATTAAAAGAATTATTAGAAACAATGAAAAATCCTCTATTTATACTTTATATAGACGCAACAGCTTTATATTCAGGAATTATGACTCAATATTTACCAATGAGTGACTTTCATGAAATATATCCCTCTAATGAAGAATCATTAAAGACTCTTGTAAAAGAAATACTTTCAACTCCAAAAGATTCTCCAATAGGTTACTTTGTAGAATGTGACTTATTATATCCAGATGATATAAAATCAGGAACAAGACATTTCCCTTTAGCTCCTATAAGAAGAAAGATTGATATCAACGAACTTTCTGAATGGCAAATCTCACAAGATAAACCTCCAACAATGAAACTTCTTTGTGATCAAACAGATCGAACTTATTATCTTTGTCACTATAGACTTTTACAGTTTTATCTTTCACAAGGTATGATATTAGATAAAGTTCATAGTGTCATAAGATTTAAACAGAGACCATTCATGAAAGCTTTTATCGAGGAGAACATTAGGTGTCGAAACATTGCAAAAAGAGAAGGTAACCTTTTTAAAGATAATAATTATAAACTTTTAAACAATTCAGTCTTTGGGAAGACAATGGAGAATGTTGATAAATATACTCATATTGAACTCCTAACAAATACTACCAAAGATATTAAGCGTTATAATCGTATGCTAGGAAAGCCTACATTTAAAAACGCACAAGTATTTTCTGAAAATCTTACTGCAATAGAACTAAAGAATTTTGAGAAAACATACAACAAACCAATATTTATAGGATTTACAATTTTAGAACTTTCAAAATTACAAATGTATAAAACATATTATAACATCTTACAACCTATATATGGTTCTAATATATCAATGCATGCAATGGATACAGATTCAATGTTTTTAACAATAAGAACTCATGATTTACAAAGAGATATGACTGAAAATCCTATACTTTCAAATTTAATAAATTCATCTGGAGAATTATTTTCGTTTAAAGATGAAAAACCTTTTACTCCTATAGAAAATGGAATATTTATTCGTGCTAAACAATATTCATACGAAACATTTACAAATCCTAAATTTGAAACTCGAGAAATTATATTTAAAACCGCAGAAAAAGAGGAAATTATTTCATATAAATATCCTATATTCCCTATAAAAGAAAAACCTGTAAAGGATAACAGATGTAAAGGAATACAGAAATCAGTTGCAAAGAATCTTTCTCATCAAGATTATATAGATACATTAAACCCAGGTCATAAAGATAAAATTGATGAAATACATCAACTTAAAAGTGAAAACCATGATATTTACTTGATAGAATCCCAAAAAGTATCATTATCAAATTATGATGATAAAAGATTCATACTAAGTGATTTAAAGACAACTCTTCCTATAGGAAATAATTTAATAGCGATAATAAAAAATCTTGATAGATTGAATCAGTTATATGGTACAAAGATTACTGATCTTGATATTTATAATGTTGAAATCATTTATCCTGAGAGAATCGAGAAGCCTTTATATTCTCAAGTTTTTAATCCTATACGTATGGAACTTAAATATTTTAATACTGATCCTGAATATATAAAAGGTCTAAGTGATAAAGAATTTAAAGATCATAAAGAGGTTCTAAAAATTAAATTCGAAAAGTTAACATCAGATTCTATCAAATGATTTTTTTCTTTTAAAAATGTCAACAATTAATTTAAGAGTGACAACATCAACCTTTTGAAGGGCAATAAATTTTTTTATGTATGATTCTTTAACCATTTTTCTCGTTTAATTTTTTTAGAATATTCATTACTTATAACATTAGCACTTTTTAATCTTATAACCTCATTTTTAATATCTTGTATTATTTGATTTGATTTCATTATTTCATCATCAGTTAAGATTCCATCTTCTAAAGCTTTGTAACTTGTCAAATTTATCATTAAATCGTTGTTCGATATTATTAAGCTTTGATTCTATTGAATCAATTTTTGTTGTTAATAAACTTTCAATTCTTGTTGTTGTTAAATCAGTATATTTTTAACACCATCTACATATTTCTTATTAACTGCATCAGCTTCATCAGTTGGAAAAGATAATTCTTTTATCTTGTGTCCATTTAAAATTAAATCACCCTTCATTGAATCACCTCTTTCATTAATATATTTATTTTCTGTTAAAGTTAATATTTCTTCTGTATTAAACCCTGTTTTTATTGTTCCACCACCTCTATTACATGGAATATAAGAACTCATTTATTAATAATTTAAAATGACATGTGGAACTTCGTATTCAAACCTGTTTCAAATGTAAATACATTGAAATCTCTTCTCCATTAAAATGAATCAATTCTCCTTCTTGATTAAGAATTTTAAAATTAATATCCATTATATATTTTCTACATAAAGGTAAATAATTTGGAGGATTCATTCTTTCAACTATTTTATATCCCATAGGAACTGTGTTTGAGGGAAAGGAATATAAAACATTTGTTTGTTTACCATTATTATAAGAACCAGTTATACAATCGCAATGAATATTTATTGTGTTTGTATTTATTATTTTTATAATATTTTCTGATGTTATAATAGATTCTTTCTCAACTTTAGGTATGTTATAATGACTCTGTGTAAATCCTAAAATTGTTCTAAAGAAACTATTATTTTGAAACCTAATTCCTATATTCTTTAAAGTCATTATACATTTTGAAGTTGGTAAATCTATTTTAATTTCAATAGCTCCATTTGTTTTTTTAGAAAGTATATTATTTAAATCTTTTATCTCATAAGCCCCGGGTTCTATTATTATTATAATGTTATCCTCGAATTTTGGGGGCTTACATAACTAAATGTGTTATTATCTTTAGTTATATTAAAAATAGTATTATAAGCACAAAACCATAATAGACCTAATTCATAATTTAAATTTTGATCTAATTTTATTGAATCTTGAAAGTTTATAGTAAAGTCTGATTCTTTTGAATTTATAGATAAAGTTCTTGAATATTTATCTGACATTATGTTTACCATTTTTTTAAATTATCTTCCGGAAGGTTGCGAAGCTCCATTTTCATAGTATAGATTTTAAATCATTATAAATTTCTTGGATTAAGGAAGTGAAACCTTCTCCTTTGGATTTATTCAATCTATACAAAACATATAAGCTTATAATACCACATATTTTAGTATTATTAGGTTGAACTTGTAAAGAATTAAAAGTATAGTCCTTCGACAGATAGTCTTCAACTTCTTTAGTAGGTTTAATCCCAAAAGAATCAAAGTAGATAGATTTATTATATATACAAACCCAATGAGATCCTTTTTCATTTGAATTTTGATAATTTATAATGATATTCTTTGGAGTGTCTTCTTTCAGACTCGACAATTCATCATTCATTAATATTTTAATTTTTAAATTTAAATAATCTGCATAATCTTTTAAATCAAAATTTGTTTTTGCATTTATTCCAAATGTTTTTAAAAAATCTAATATTGAAGCCATTTTGTATTTTATAACTTCGTATTTATAACTTCGTATACTTATTAAATTTATCTTTTGAAATTATTCCTTGTTTTAACAAATCTTTAGAAATCTTTAAAATATCAGAATCTAAATTATTATGTCCTGCTTTTTTAGCTGCTAATAGTTTTCTTAATTCAATAAAAAGATTTATAGGGTTGAGGCCTTCTCCTTCAATGATTTGAATTTGAGGGCCTGTTTTATCTCTATCTTTATATTTCTTTAAATCTTGAATATGTTTTGCTTTAGGGCTACCATTTATTAATTTTATGAAGTTTAAATATTTATCAATTTCTTCATTCTTGACACCATCTGGAATATATCCAGAAATTAATCCATCATCTGAAAATCAACTGAAAGTTCAATGTCAACACGCTCTCTATTCATAAAAGTATTTGTTGAAATAATCGATGGATTATTTTCTGAATTTAAATATATATAAAATTTTTGATTATTAATTGTTATTGTTTGAAAACCTCTAGGATCATAACCTATAGTAGGTATAATTGATGGAGCTAGTGATGTATTAATTTTAAAATTAATTGGAGTCTTATGAGGTGTTAATCTTGAAAGAAATTCATCTTCTTCTAAATCAATATTATTTCTACGTTTTTTTCCTACTAATCTTAGTAATTCCTTTTTAGAGGCTTCTATAGCTTTATGTTCGGGGGTTAGAGGAGCTTCTATAGTTTTAAGTCCCTCTATAGCTTTAATTGTTGGTCCTTGTTGTTGTTGGATTACCTCATTTAATATTATAGATTCAGTTTGTTGAGTTGTATCTTTTTTATTATACTT